>OX155958.1:22031705-22154064 GCA_944548615.1 Micropterix aruncella
CCTTATGATCGCATTGAAGCATTCTATTCGTTTTCTTTTCAAACGCATTCCACTGAAGCAACACACCTGTAATTATTGTTTTACAATAATTGAGTATTTTTTTTATAATTGATTCAATAAAAGGTTAATTTTTTTTTGGTAAAACTTCAAACGCGTCTTTCTCTGCATAATTAAATTGTTACTTCTTCTTTCCTGGGGGAGGGGGTCACGAATATTTTCGACCCCCATATTGTTGGAGAATTGTTAAATTGATAAATATTTCCACTTGCTTGGATTCGCAATCATAACAACAGTTTTTTCCATCTCATCCATTATCGCTGCGGCCAAACTCAGACACATGTTTACCAAACGCGTGTTTGACATGTTACAGACGGTTGGGTTCATTCTGTATTGCTTGTCTGTGTATCTTTCAGCTACATAAGATAATTCAGCACATCCAAGAAGTGACTAAGTGATTAGTATAGTGGTAAGTGGTAGCTTGGAGAGACAGACAGATATACCAACTTTTATTTGTATATACACATACCGTTGTGCACATATAGATATCACAATCAATATGTGCACAGCGGTATCTCTACACTGAAGGGTCTAATATTAAATATTGCCCTGATATTATTGAGGGGAATATTTAATTACGGCATCCATCCCATGCGGTTTACACTTTATGAAGCGGCTAGACTTTTCAGTGCAAGGGCTAAATTATCGTATGTGGCTGCAACATACATATACAGCACCGTCTCCGTTCGTTAACCCACGGCCGCGACTTGGGAGATGGAGATGTCAGGTCAGACGGTTTCAGCGCTATTTTCACCTCTAAATTGCATACTCATATTATCCAGACTCATGCACATAGTTTTATATTGTTTTGGCGCCAGCAGTCAAACTAATTTTACTCAGTCCGAAGTAAGTTGTCTGACAGATTTTAAACACACGAAAAAATAAAATAATATACTGTAGTGGCTGTCTGATCATATTTATTATTAAAATGGGTTTCACCACTGAGCTTTTCAAGAAATCGCCCCGTTTGACGGCTATGTTTCATCATCCATGGTTACTGGTTAGCCGTCTATCAGATCTGCGCGATGATGGAACTGCTGGATGATCATAATCTGCGCGAATAATACAATGTATTAAAATACCGAAAACTGCTACTATCCAACAAGCACAAAAGCCATATAAGAAGTGCTGAATAGGTTTGAGCTGATTAAAAGTAATGTAAAGATTCTCAGATTAACTCTCAGCCAGTGTTGGGTCAATCGATTACATATTTCAATCGACTAATTAATCGCGATTGATTTAGTCGCGACTAACGTTAATCACGATTGAAGTAATCGCGACTAACTCAATTAATCGTTAATCGTCAATCGTCATGCGCGACTAACTTGCTCTTCAGATGCCACCCGACAATTCATTCTCTCCGGTCCGTCCGGTCCGTCCGGTCCGATAGCTGTAAGCTGATTATAGGTCATGTAAAAGCATTCAGATTAACTCTCATCTACGTAAAGGAGTCATTTAACGCAATTTGGCTTATATTACCTTTTTGTCATATAATTTTAACGTTTACTATCGTGTTGCAAAAGCCGTACGCATTCACATTAAAACAGGGTTGTTTTTAAAAAGCTTTACAATTGCTACTATCAACTCTAAAGGCTGTATATTGGTTACGATACCCTCCCTTATGCAGCTTATTTAAGTGCGGAAATTGATTTACAAAGAGTTAAAGCTGTAAAGTTGTCACTGGGCCCTCACTTACGCAGATTATAGTTTTATAAAGGTTATATTAAAGTTGCGGATGCTGTATAAGCAAAGCGGCCATTTTTTCGCGAATCTTTATAACCTAGATTTGTGTTTTATATATTTTAACGCATTTTAAATCATGAAATACACGTATTATAGGTAAATCATATTTCAAAGTGTATGAAAAATACACAGCAAAAGTTATTTTAACTTCAAAAAATAAAGTAATTTACAAATAACTTAGAATCACAATTATGAATTAATAAAATTCCCAGAAAATATTAATGAGAAAATATTAAAATATTATAAGGGATGCTGATAATAGACTTAGCATATTGCGAGCTGACATGTATGACGTTCGGTTTTATAATTATTATTGGTATAAAGAACATTCGTTCTTGCATAATACAAATACACAAGCACAAAGAGTTATACCAACATTAAAAAAAATGGAAAGTAGTAAGAAATTATTATTAAACCCAACACCAATTTAAAATAAATATACATACTAATATAAAATACTAAAATACACAAATAAATTAAATTAATATATGTACCTCTAGTCTTAAACCTTACATATACGTCTATTATATTTATAAATAAATTTAAAAAATCTAAGTATTTGCTTTTTATTTATTAATTTTACCTAATCAAAAATTCTGTTTAATTCAGTTTTGTCATATAGTGGTCCTTTACCAATCAAGCACTTTTTTATTGTTTTTTTAAATGCTACCATGTTAACTGAATTTTGTATAGTAATTTCTATATTATTATAGAGCCTTGGAGCTAAGTATTTGAAGTATCTTTGTGCGAATGAAGTTCTCATACGCGGTACCAAGAACTGCCCCGCCCCAGAACTTCTAGTAGTTTTTACTTGTTGGTCCATAGGCTGTAAGTGTTTGAATTTATGAAATAATAATAGCACTTGCTTCACATACAATTGGCGTACGTCAAACACGCAATATTCTCGAAATAACTGTGAAGAGGGATATCTAGGGGGCCTTTTATTAATAACCCGTAGGATCAACTTCTGAGCTTTAATTAAAGGTTCAATCACTTGCTTAGTGCATCCACCCCAAGCAATCGTTCCATGTATCAAAAGGCTCTGAAAAATTGCCATGTAAACCGATTTCAGTAGGTTTTTCGGCAGTACAGTTCGTAATTCACGAAAAACATAACCGAGTTTCCTGGTTTTTGCTGTAAGAATATTGACGTGGTTCCTCCAGCTCAATGTCTCATCTACAGTTACTCCGAGATATTTCATCTCATCCACCTTTTCAACTGGTCGGCATATACAACTTAATTTATCGCACACATTTGAATGTACTTTTAATTCATTAATATAGCACTGTGCGTGATTTGGCTTTAAATTAAATGTAATGTTTTTAGTTTTTGAGGAGTTTATTGTCAGGATGTGATGGTCTAGCCATTTTTTTGCTTTGTCTAAATTGGTTTGTGCTTGCTTATAAGTATCATCCCATTGTTGTGTGGATGTCAGCAAGACGGTGTCGTGAGCGAACGCAACAATTTTACCATTCACAGAAAGGTCGCATAAATCATTTACATATAGGAGAAAAAGTATGGGACCCAAAATACTCCCTTGTGGAACTCCAAATGGGATACACAGTGGATAGCTTTGCATTCCGTTTATTGATGTGACTTGAGTTCTTTCCGTAAGATAGCTTTCGAACCACCGGAGTGGTACACCCTTAATTACATATGTAACCAATATTTTGCACAGTATTCTATGGGATACTGTATCGAATGCTTTCGATAGGTCGAGAAACGTTGCTAAAACTTTATTTCCTTTATCCAAGTTTTCGACAACATATTGGGTGAATGTATTTATGGCTTTTGTCGTTCCCCGACCATTTCGAAATCCGAATTGGTTGTGAGAAAGTAGGGTGTAGTTCTCTAGAACGGTAACTAGTCTGGACTTAACAATTCTTTCAATAATCTTAGAAATCGAGTTTAGTACAGAAATAGGACGATAGTTGCCGATTTCGCTTTCATCGCCAATTTTGTAAATGGGTGTCAGTTTTGCAAATTTTATTTTTTTGGGAAAGACACCATTTACAAAACTATTATTAATTAGGTAAGCGATGGGTTCGGCGATGAATTCCTTCGTTATTTTTAAAATGTTGGTTGATATGCCATCGTTTCCTGGCGCACAGTGGTTTTTAACAGATTTTATGGTTTTTGTGACTTCTTCTTTATTTGTGCAGCTAAGATGAAAATTTTCGTTAGTTTTTGGTTCATTACATATAGATTCACTTAATGTACTTTCAGATAAATTAAGGCTATTCAGTATAGAATCCGCATAAGTTTTTCCGATGTTCGTAAAATATTGGTTGAAATGCTCTAAGATTATATCTATATCACTATCTGTTGTTTTCACGTCATCTTTTACTTAAATATTTTTTCTTTGCGCCAGTTGACCAGGCCCAAACGCTGTGTTTTTAACAATGTTCCATGTTTTCCTCATATCTCCATTGGCGTCGTTGATTTGTTCACGGTAGTACCTACTTTTAGCATTTTGTATTTTTTTTTTACATGTATTCCTGTATTTTTTATAATATGCCGAAAACTGAATATCATGCGGTCTAATTTTTACTTCGCGATGGAGTCTATCTCTTGTCCTAATGCATTCTAAAAGCCTATCCGTAATCCAAGGTTTTAATTTATTGTAATCAGTTCAAGACATTACCCGAATAAAAGTTGTAATAAAGAATTAATTGGAGACACTTTTACAGTCGCTGACTATAATAAGGGCGACACCGTATGCGCTAGAAGTACTTTATAAGCGCTTATTACTCTTTATTTTACAACTGCAAGTAGTTGTTATGATCGCTATTCAGCCACTATTCAGCTGAAAATCGTAAAAAATGCGTCGAATCCGGGGATATAAACGTTTATATGACTGCTACATTACTAGTTATTGTGACTAAAGAAGCTGTTGCGAAAACTTCGTAATCACGGAATCAAGGCCCAAAACCCAAACAGATGCCGGGCTTTTAACAAAAACATAACCACACGAGATACGAGATACAAACGTTTTACAAATAGCTCTATATATTTTATATATTACATATACATGTATACATATATTTTCCCTCGAAAACTTGGGTTTTACTGGGACAACCAGTAATTGCATTCTATCAGCGTCTATTAAAAGTACCTATATTTAAATAATTTTTGATCGAGGTCATTAAGCTTCTCTTAATTTTGTGTCTATACGGATAATTTCAAAACGACGAAGAGAAACATCTAAAAAAAACCAAACAACAAATTTGTGTACTGGCAGGTGATCGCGCGGAAAACGAACACCAGAAACATTTATTTTAAGACCCACTTCTTTGGCTCTTGGGGATTTAAAACGCAAAGATCCAATACAATCTTAAAAGGTATTTTTTACACTATCACACAATTCTTTATATTACTTAGTATATGGGTAGAAAAATGTTTACTAACACGTTTTACATGTTTTTTTAGTGTATGCTCGCACGCTGTACATGCCCAAAATTGTATCCCAAAAAAAAACAAATATTCGGTATTTATTATTATGAGTCATCCCCAAACACGTCTGCACTATCGTAAATTAATTTGGCATTGCACAGTTTTACCACAAAAACGTAATAATATTGCTATTATTCATTACTTATTCATAATAATATCTGGGCAGATCAAAATCCTTACAGATTTCCTACTGCTTCCTTATTAAATCCATACCATTCTGCAATTCAATAAAAAATGTATCTCTGACCTTTTACGTTGCCAGTTACGTGCTCGTTGTAATAATGTCGTTATCCACGTGTCGTATCCATAGTAAACGTGCCCTAAGCGCGCAAAAAAGGTTCGGAAAATTCGCCGCTTTCACAGCCCCTGAGTTATAAATAAAGCGACGGACACACTTACGCGATAGCGAATACGGTATATAAGGTTACGGAGGGGCCAATAATGGATCCTTCTGACCTTGCATATCTATCCATGCCGTGTACGTAAAACATTATAATATCTACCATATCTATAACGACTTGCAGAGAAAAGTAGCTGGAATAGTGTACTGTGAGTCTCTTGACAATGTCAATAAAAATAATTATTATTAAACCAAAATAATACATGATTTTAATCCAGAATGTAGGATATTCTTATTGGTACTTATTATTCTTACACGACTGCCCAGCAAAAAAGGAGTTTAATGTGTTTAGTGTTCATCTATGTATATTTTCCTTTTATTTATTACACCATAACTTCTAAATGCTTAAACCTATTTAAAAGTGTGCGGTATTGTTAGAATAGTTATGTCATCCCGCCCGAGTATCATAGTTTGAGTACCTCAACTATCCAAATATCAAATAAATAGTTGTCTAAATGTCCAAATCTCCAAATGTCAATAAATTAACATACATATATCTTGTTTAGTGTTAAATGAAAGGTTATTATAAATACAGTAGTTCACTTTTTGTAACAGAAGTCGTGTTTTTTAGTCTTTTTAATATATTTACTTGTTCCTCCGATATTTTTGTTTAAGGCCTTATGTTCAACTATAACAAGGTACGCTCTTTACCCTAGAACAGGTTATTTCCAGTTGAGATACTTTGTCAAGTGCAAGGTTTTATCATTTGTTTTTTTTAATAATTTGTAGTAATTGGTTTTAATATTATGAAAATTGTATTATTTTTTTTCTTTTCCTTCTCGTATATTATTCTGCAAATATCTGTTGTTTCATTCATTTAAAGCGATTGCACTTTTTATCAAAGTTTTGTGTAATGGTATTAATAGGGGAAAAACGTCCAAAACGAAATATTTTTTGTTTAGAGTATGCCAAGATTGGTTGTAATTTATAACGTTAAGAATAATTTTTATAATTAACTAATGTGATTTCCCTATCCTCCAATCTGTTCACGGATTCAAGGTCGCTTGCGTGGCTTATACCTGACGTAAGCGGTAATTGGAATTCAATTTATCGCGGATCTATGGCGCCCTTTACCCGTTATGGCCACTCGGGATCGGGTGGCCATGGGATCATTTTTAAGGATATGTGATGCCAGGTCAACAGTTACCCCCACTTTTGAGGAAACATTCGCTTTCAGCCCCCCCCCCCCCCCCCTTCCGGTTATTCGCCTGAATTAGTAAGCTTGGCTGACAGCCTGGTTCGCGAACCGATCAGTTTCGCCCTCCGGATTCGCATTTCTGATCCCAACCGCCTCCGACTGCAGGTTACAGCCGCAGGCACAGTTCACAGCCGCCCTTCCAGGTTAATTCCCTCTTCGAGGAGGCTACCGGATGGGAGTTTAACCGTGAGTTGGACCGACCAAAGTAACACAAATAAGGCTATCACCGCCCAAGCTACATGTAAATATTAGAAACCATTAGGCCTAAAAGGACAGATTATAGTTGCTATCTACGACGAGCGAACCCGCCAACCCAGAAAGGTATAACTATATTAATCATTCTTTCAACTGCGTAAACTCAGAGACTTAGGGACGACACTGTCGTCTAACTACGCTAACATGCGGTAGTTAATGGGCCCTTGCTGAGTTGGCCACGAAGACCCATTCTGTTCAGGGTTGGTCACACTCACGGGTCAACACCTATCCGACGGCCTCCACGCACGAAGTGCGAGCCTGGGTAGTACTCCGGCCGTATGGTTACTTTCCCCTGGGAATCAACCTTCTGACGCTCCTGGACGGTCTGCGCACCGTGCGGCGTAAGCCAATCGACTGTGCACTCTGACTAACAGTCGGGGGAGACTGGAAGCTGTACTGTTTCCTATAGAGCGGGGGTGGTTGCGGACCTTACGCCGACTGCTCTTGAAACGACCATCGGCTACCCGATCCTGGGTGAACAGCCGGGCAAAGGACGCTGTGGTCCGCGATAGATTCGGTAAACATAGTTTCACCGCTTTGTAAGGGAGAGGACCGCGCAAGCGACCTCGAACTCGTAACCAATCGAGAGACTGGAGTAATCTGGTCACAATTGGAAGTAAGGGCGTGAGTGTAGGCCCGTCGGGTGACACTCCTGGCTATCTCGCGGTTAAGGCCTTAGCCTCTTACGGGCTTGTGGCGTAGCTAGATGGTGGACTGTTTTGTCCTCAAGTCTTCTGCGCTCACTCCAGGGATATAGAACGACTAATCGTTAAAACTTCATGAGGTGACGGGCTCGTCCGCTGTAGTCGACAACCCTAGTTACGCTAACATTCCCCGTGACAATCTAACGTTTTACCGCGAGGCACTAGTGAACAATGCGGTCAAACCTCACGCCCTCAATCTGGTCGTAGGTTCGAAGTGACTTGCGCGGCCTCTACCTGATTTTAGCGGTAATTCAGTTCGAATTTATAGCAGACCGTGGCGCCTATTGCCTGTCAATATCACACGGGATCGAGTGGTCAGCGGATCGATTCAAAAGTGGCTTAATCAGGTCAGCAACAAGCAACGCTGCTTAAGAAACGTACGCTTCCCGACTCCCCCGCATACCGCGAACCGCCAAGCCGCGCCCGAGATGTTCCCCCAGAGAATCTGTTCCCACATATCCTCGACACAGCCGAGACAGGGTTCACAGTCATTTCCAGGTTCGTCCCTCTTCGAGGAGGCTACGGAATGAAATTTAAACCCTCACGGTTTAAGCAGAGCAAAAATAACAAATAGGTCATTCGGCCCAAGCTGGACGGAACCGTTAGCTGCCTTAAAAGGTCTGAAAAGAAAATCTATTTATGACATATGATAATATTTACATTATTCTATATTTTTAGTATTATTCCAGTATTAATTAACAAAATAATATCCACATTAATAAACCCATCTTTCATTCTCACAAGTCAACCATAACCTCCATCTAAGCAAATATGTTGTATTACTCCAATATTTGGTCATAATATATATTATGTAGATATATGGGTACATTAAAATATACGATATCTCTTATGATAATATTATTACACCGTCAATATTTTAATTAATCATCAGAGGACGACTCATATTTCGGCGGTATTTATTTCCCCTGGTAATATTATATTATATACCTTTACTCGTAGGTTTATTATGATATCAAATATCCGAATTAAAACTACTGGAAATACGAATCGGAAATGAAAGATCGCAAATATAAGGAATTAACTTTGAAATTATTAAAAAAGAAATATGTCGATTGGAAAGTGAATAAAATAACAGGATAAGTTTTAATTAACCGGCATCCTTAAATGGGGTGAATCAATACGAGCAGGTAAGCAACTTTTCATAAACATTTTATTTTTATTATTTTTTTTAAATAAAAAAATTGAAAAATCTGACTGTTAAATAAAAGTTTGACATGCGTTAAAGCGAGCTGCGTCATCTAGCAGTAGGTAAAATATCCGTAATTAACAATATTAGCTATATTTTACCTACCGCTAGATGGCGCATCGTTCTCAACGTTTTTGATACTTTTATTTTTATTTTTAAAAAATATATATTTTTCTTTTGTATTTCCCACATGTTTTTATCAGCAGTTGCTTACTTGCTCGTACCGATTTACCCCCTTCAAGGATGCCGGTTAATTAAAACTCACTCTGTAGAGTCTCATACAGTAGAGTCTCTATATTTCGAGAAAACTCATACAGTAGAGTCTCTATATTTCGAGTCTCGAAATCACCAGTTTTACGTAAATCCTAACCTTATAAAAAACGATCAAACCGTACTGCACAGTTGTGATACACCGATGGCTACACTGCACTTGAGGCCGCCATGCGCTACGTAGAACAACAGCCTAAGGCGACACCAACCAACATCTTGATCTTCAGACGGTGGCGTGATATTGTCGCATGGAAACGTTGCAACTTCACCAAACAAAAGACAATCCATTAATTTTTCACAAAGTAAATTGTTACCAGACTTTGCCAATGCAAATACCTACAGTAAACACTTTGTTTTAGTAAAGTTTATATTTCAAAGCCTGTATTCTTTTCAACATTGTTTTATATCTTCAAAAGTCTATTCTTTCAGCCATGTATTTTAGCTCAGCTGCTTTATAATGTTTTGAGCTGCTTATAAGCTTTCGTTTGGTATACGTGGCAACCTGCATTTTAGGCATACATCGAATAAAAAGCTTTGTCTAACAAGAATTCTTTAAGTAATTTTTTGAATAAGCTTTCCACTTGAATTGTTTTTGAACTTTCCGGTAGCCTGTTAAAGTAATATGGCCCGGAGTATTTTGTGTCTTGCCTTGCTGTGTTTAGTTTAGTACATGGTATAACAAAAATAATGTATTTCTCGTATTTTTAGTATGTGTATCTGAAAACTTTTTATAATATATTTCTTTTTAAAATCGCAGTCAGTAACTTAAAGCGATAGAGTGAGGTTAAGGTGAGGATTCTTAGCCTTTTAAAAATAAATCGACACGACTCTTCCCTTTTCACCTTTGCAATTATTCGTACTGCTCTCTTTTGGAGTATAAATATGGGATGTTGTGCCAGATGTTGTGCGAAACCGATGCATGGTGGTTGTGCATTTAGTAATCATGGAGCATTGGAGTGGTGCGGAACATGCTGTTGCTGTGACAGCATTTTTCAAACGGGGTGAGAGTGTGACTGCTGTGCATAGGGTATTTCGACAGCATTACCAGCTAGGACGTCATAGACGTGTCACATCTACTCATGCGATTACAGTGTGGATGCGAATGGATGGATGGATGGATGGATGGATGCTCCTTAGTTACTACCCATAATAATACCGTTGAATATATAAAAGTACGTGCAAATATAACAGGTGTTTCGTACGTTTAGCTCCAATATATATAATAATCCTGCCTACTATTCAGTAAAAGGAAAATAACATCCAAAAAGTAATCAAACCAGTTCCCCACTAAGGCTATTGCCTTTTCAGTGGGTAACTAACAATAATGTGTTTATATCTGACTTATATTATCTATTACCTATAATACTTTTATTAACTATTATAACTTTTTACGTTAAGTAGATGCATTGACTTCCTAACCTAACCTAATCTAACCTATATCTCCTATCATAACTATCTGAATATACACTTATAAATATGCTTTTCCACTAAATTAATATGCCTACTTCCTAATTTAACCTAACCTATACTAATTATCCTTGTATACTTACTTTGTTTACAATTACAATAACAAATGATTACACTAATAAAATGATTCATATGTACTAGATATCTATACTTATGCCCTAACCTAACCTAACTTATCTTAATTAGCATGGTTTACCCTAATTATTCTACTTGATGTTAATGCTAATTTAATAGAATTTTTACTTGTTACAGTTATGCCTCTTTGTGATGTAATCATTGCAATGCAAATGTGTGTTGGCTTCTTTTAGAATATTTTTCCGTTACGCTTTGGTTTTCTAGTTCTTCAATCTTAGAACCATCATTTAGCATGTCTTTTACTTTGTAGTTTTTTCTACAGAATGCATTTCAAGCGCTGCGTATTTTTTATAATTTCTAGATATCGCTAGAACTACCCCAGCCTTTCGGTCGTCAATAATCTCACTAAAATATATAATTTTCTTCAATATTTTCTATAATCAGCATACTATGGCAATGCTGCATCAAAGAAGTTAAGTGCATTTTCATTCACTTTAGTGGAGGTTCACATTTCTGTGGCAAATACTAGAACTGGTTTGATTACTTTTTGGATGTTATTTTCCTTTTACTGAATAGTAGGCAGGATTATTATATATATTGGAGCTAAACGTACGAAACACCTGTTATATTTGCACGTACTTTTATATATTCAACGGTATTATTATGGGTAGTAACTAAGGAGCCGAGTTATTTAAATTCACATATCAATAGCTTCGAAAGTACAGGGTTGCGCATGGAAACGGGATTTTTTTGAGGTAACGTAATATGCACGAATAAATACAGGAAAAACTTTTATTGATCAAAGTGCTTGTATAAAGCATGCCATTTAGATTTACATTAATTGACGCAGTATTCTGTGTACGCCTCGTCGCCTTAACTTTAGCGCAGATGCACGTTGTCGAACGGAGCGGCGAGGACTCTATGGAATCTAGAACAGTTGAAATGTTCTCTGAGGTATGTACCGTACGAACACCACCTGGAGGCTTCTTTTTCAAGGCTGAACCAGTTCCTTCATTTCGCATCCACACTTTAATCGCATGAGTAGATGTGACACGTCTATGACGTCCTAGCTGGTAATGCTGTCGAAATACCCTATGCACAGCAGTCACACTCTCACCCCGTTTGAAAAATGCTTTCACAGCAACAGCATGTTCCGCACCACTCCAATGCTCGCTCCATGATTACTAAATGCACAACCACCATGCATCGGTTTCGCTCAACATCTGGCACAACATCCCATATTTATACTCCAAAAGAGAGCAGTACGAATAATTGCAAAGGTGAAAAGGGAAGAGTCGTGTCGATTCATTTTTAAAAGGCTAAGAATCCTCACCTTATCCTCACTCTATCGCTTTAAGTTACTGACTGCGCTTTTTAAGAATAAAGAAACATATTATAAAAAGTTTTCAGATACACATACTAAAAATACGAGAAATAAATTATTTTTGTTATACCATGTACTAAACTAAACACAGCAAGGCAAGACACAAAATACTCCGGGCCATATTACTTTAACAGGCTACCGGAAAGTTCAAAAACAATTCAAGTGGAAAGCTTATTCAAAAAATTACTCAAAGAATTCTTGTTAGACAAAGCTTTTTATTCGATCGAAGAGTTTGTTAATTTTAAATGATTTTTTAAATTTTGTGGCCATTTATTTTGTCAATTTTAATTAGCATTTTTGAACTATTCTGACTGTTTCTGATTTTATATTTCTTGATTATTTTAATTTGTGGTGTAAGTAAGTAAATCTTAAAATTGATTTTGAGTATCGCCAGTACAAAAATGTTGCATATCGACATGTCCTAAAAGCAATAATGAAGTACGTTGAACTGTATGTACGTGGTGATAAATTTGGATATTGTAAAAACGGACTAATAGACTGTACTTTAAATGTACCTAGATATTACGTTTCTACAATCTGTTAAGATTTTTTGGAAATAAATTGAAATTGAAATTGAAAAATTGAAATATAGCAATGCCAACTTTAACTTTCAATATTTCCCATTTGATTGCGTAAACCTGTTCTTGTATCAAACATCAGATGAAATATAAGATAACTAAATACTTGGGCATTTCACAAAGTATTTAGTCATCCAGTTTACCGTTTTGTTGCAAGCTAAAAAGGCTTTCATGTAAGCTTCTGGATAATATGAAACTATCAATATTGTCTACAGTAGTTGACACAAAGTGATGGAGACTAATAGTTCCAGGCAGCTTAGGCCATGAGCTCAGCTAGTTTTATGTTCGTTGTATTTACTTTATCGCCCAAAAACAGTATTTTTTCACTAAAACAAGTTACATCCTTTTGTCATTTGAGAGTAGTCCAGTCAAGCCTTACCCTCGGAGTTCTCGTTGACGCTGTGGTATTTCGTTTGCCATAGCGTCGAATTCGTAGGGCCGCTTCAACACCACATAAATAATTCTATAAATCTGCGATTCCAAGCAATCCTTTCAGATTCATTTCGGCGGAAAAAGGTTTCGCTCTCGTCCTGAAATATTATCCGAGCCAACTTTTGCGGTTTTTTGTCCTTTGCGGAAACATAACATACGATCGCACGGGTCAGGGTACGTTTGTTTTGTCAACTTTGAACATGTTCAGTC
Organism: Micropterix aruncella; assembly: GCA_944548615.1. NCBI lineage: Eukaryota > Metazoa > Arthropoda > Insecta > Lepidoptera > Micropterigidae > Micropterix > Micropterix aruncella. The sequence continues at coordinate 22,045,139 of OX155958.1, forward strand.
GCTTCGTTCAAGCGTTTTGATAAAGATAAGCACACACATAATAAAAGAATAAATAAAATAGCAAACGCTCTTACTCGACCTATTTCATTCAATCCATCTTGATCATTTCTCATCCATCCGACCTAATTTAGCTCTTTTATACGATATGGAAAAATTAAGTATGTTTTTTTTTCAATAATTTAGCAAAAATACAAAAAATCCTTCTGTTACGGCCTATTATGAGGGGTAAGAGAAATCCGTCTCATCGGAGAAGACGGGCGCAAGTCAAAATTTGAACGCGACAAATGTTTACCCTGTAAATTGAAAGAAATGAAATATTCCTTTAAATTAAAGGAAAGCATAGCGAGAATATATTAAATTCGGCAGATTCATTTCGCGGAGCGTTTCAATCATCTCAGTTATTGTAATTGGTTGGCTGATGAGCAATTTTCGAGATATATTATAAATAAAAATTATAGTACCTATTACTCAGCAGATTGAAAGCAAGATTATTTCGAATAGAGGTTTGTGGGGTTATCTGACATACGGAATTTTGCGCTATGGAATTTTATTTTATTATTTATTTTTTTATTATGTCATAGTAAATTAGACCGTTAGTATTTGAATATAGTTTGTGTCGCTCCTAACTAGGGAAAGTCTGTTCTAAGGAGAAAACCAATACAAATGACTATATTAATAAATAACTTTGAAACCAAAATTCGAAATTTAATTAGATTGAAAATTATTAGTAGTACTTTCTGTAGACCGTAATAATTTTACTAATATACATTCTTCTTCATCAGCGCGCATTCGCCCACCGTTGGGCATACGCCTCTCCAATCACTCTCCATCCGGATCGGTTGTCCGTTTCCCTCATCCAGACAGGTCCAGCTGTCTCCTTGATGTCATCGGATCATCGGGCCGGTGGTCTGCCCACACTTCTTCTGCCTAGCCGGGGTCTCAACTCCGAAACGCGCTTGCTCCACCGTTCGTCGTGTCGTCGGGCCACGTGGCCGGCCCAAGCCCATTTCAGCTTCTCCACTCGTTGATCCACGTCGACCACCTTCGTGCGCTGTCTGATGAGCTCGTTTCGGACTCGATCGCGCAACGATATGCCGAGCATGACTCTCTCCATGTTACGCTGCACCACCTTAACCTCGTGGATCATCCCAGCAGTCAGTGTCATAAGAATATACATATATAATGTAATATACATAATAATAATAAATAAATTGAAATATATAATTAATAATAAATATATAATTAATAAAAAAATAAATACATAATAATAAACAATAAATGTCATATACATAATAATATGTAATAATTAATAATAATTAAATAAATTAAATAAATAAAAATACGTGTAGGTACTTACCTATAGCAAAAAATAATACGAATAATAATATTTATTTAATTTTAAAATGCCAAAAATAAAAAAAAAACCGTCTCTCTTCTACCAAGATTAATTAACCATAATGTAAGGTGATATTTTTGTAGCATTCTACTTATACCCAATATGTTTTTACTTAATATTAGCCAATCTTGGGGCAATAAAGCTGAAGCGACGTTGTCCAAAAGACGGTAAACGTTTCGATACTTCGAAGTTTTCCCTGTAACCACTGTTCTCTTACTGTTTTCCGGAATAACGTGATCTTCTTGCCCGGTGGTCTTTTTGAAATAAAGTATTGTTGAAAGCGATACAACTGCAACAAATCCAATAATTGTGCCTCAACAAACAGGTCGTGGAAGGGTACCACCACCTTTACTTCTTTAGTATGATTCTTGTTATTGACTTCTGGACAACGAGTCATTCATAAAATTATTTTATTTTCAGGTACCTAATCATAGAAATTTTATAAATGTTCATGCATAAAACTTTGAAATATAAAGTATTTCAAAGTTATAAAGCAAAAACCATCGCAATCTTAGCTAGACAATTTAAGGAGTAGCAGTTGTCATCGATGTTATTGGAAAGCATTTTAAATTACTGCGCTGTTACACGGTTTGAACTAGAATAGCAGCTTTTACAACATCGAAATAAAGCCATTAACCGTTACACTCCATTAGTACTATGTATACTGAAGCGGAAAGCTTTACAATAAGTATCCATTATATTGTGATAGCCTTTTACTCAAAGCGTATCCAATATATTATGTATCTCTAGCGGATTTACTTTGGTACTGATTCCCTAAACAATAAACCTCTAATGTACGTGGGCCACTTTGGAATCAATAAGAAAAAAGACAACGGATGGCCAAAAATCTATTCAATGTTTACACGACTGCAATGTTTAACAAAAAAGGTGTGTAATGTGTTCAGGGTCCATCTATATATGTTTTCAGTTTCTTTATTAGAGGTGTGTGATATTTTTAGAATCGTTATATCAATCCATGTGTCAAAGAGTTATGTGGAAGTCGTCGACTGTTGGGCAGTCGTGTAAAAAGTTAGAACCTTGAAACCAAAATCATTTTAAATGTAAACCTATTTTTGTAATTTTTTTATAACAACCTAGTAAACTTCCAAAGGTTTGTAATTTATTTAATATTCTTCAACTTTTTGACTTTGATAACAACAAAATGTTTTTCATTATATATATTTACAGAAAATTTTATGATCTTGGCAGTAAAGTCCTTTTTGAGTTTTTTAACTGAATTTCATACATGGATTTCTCGCTACAGAGAAAATATTGAGAATAAATGTCGATGAATCCTTATTTTGATGAATCCTGACCATATTACTCTCCTTTTTTGTTGACAGTCATGTAAAAATGAGCAATATGTAGGATTTTTCAAGTACTTCAAGAATGAAACACTTTATTTATTAAACAGTTAAAATAGTCTATGGTACGGTTTAGACCGATTAAATATTTAATGCTCTTCCTGTCGATAAAATGTGCCAATATTTTAAAAGCTGCTTTCCTGTCGAAGTCGGATACACATTTCACAATAAAATGCCGAGCTCTTATATTGATTTCACCCTGACCGATATTTCATTAAGTGACAACATCGGATCCAGGGGCTTGATTTTTGAAACGGTAAAGAAAATATATATACGAGATGAAGTTATATCTCTATCATGTCCGCGTTCCATGTACTCATTTCTCATAAAAGCGAAAAATATCATTTTCTTTCTTTTATTAGAAATCGTACCTGAAATGCGGATATGTTAGATATATGACCTCTCTCGTCATTATAACGTCATCGTCATCGTGACTGTAATGGCGTCCGCATATATCAAAGTTAGATGGTAGACTTAGCTCTGGAGCGTTTGCTGTTAGGAAAATCACACAGTTGAATGACGTAAAAATGGCGCGACTGGTCTACTTCAGCTATTTCTATATCTTTATGTCGTACGGTTTACGATTATGGAGAAGAGGGGCTGAGGTGGAATGTATCTTGGTGCTGCAAATGACGGCTATTATATACAGACTAGGTTCTATTGTCACACTGCGACAACTGAGTAAAGAAATGAATATCCTCACAATTTATTTCTGCAAAATAATGTATGTTCAAAAACATAACACAGTTCACAAAAGTAAGAGATCACCAATAATTTAAAACGAAAAATAAAAATGATCTTTTATTTCCCAAGTTTCGAAAAAAATAGCGTTCCTTTTTTTATGAGGCAGCTTATTCCTTTGAAACTAAAATTCCCAAAGAAACTTTAAACTTCCCGGGCGACAATTTGTGTCGTGTTAAAAACATACTGTCTAAAGAGCATATTATTAAATAAATAGATGCTTACTTAACTCATAAAGATGCAAGGTGCTAATCAAATTACGCATTTTTTTCTGTCACTTCATGTACTATTATTCAATTGCTATATTTATCTTTATTTACTATTTTAATTTAGGGCGATTTTCGTACGTCGAAATAAAGAATATTTTTTTAATATTGTTCACATTTTGATGTTAGACGTAAAATTACAACCTAAATTATGTCAATCGGTTGAACAGTATAGAAGTTTATGTGGTGCAGCGCTATCTAGTGGCGAGTTACGACAAAGTGGATAGGCATAGCGCGAGTTACGAACCATAGCTTTCTCTTGCTTTGTAGCCTTTGAGTCCACCATCTGCGAGCCTTCTCCTTGCTGCCCTGACTCTAACTGGTCTTCCAATATCCTCAACCAAAGCAGCAGCGAGCTCGACGACAAAAGTCGCTTCCGATTTTTCAAAGACTCTCAAGCCCCTGAATGTTTTTTCAGCCTTTCTACTCTAATAGACAATTTGCTCTTGAGATACACACGAATTATTTTTGTCTTATTTATTTTTCTCCCTGTCTTTTTATTTCTGTTTATTTTTTTTTTTCAATTTGCAGGAACGTTGCGGACGCGGACGACAAGAACCTAAATATAAGCCGGACTTTTAAATACTTTGAATTATATAGAATAAATATTCTATTTCACAATAACGGTACCAAAAAGCCTTCAGTTGTTTTTTTGTGATTTTATCCAGTAGAATATTACTTGTCGAATTCGCTGGAATAAAAATATCATCATTGTCTTTTGGCTTTCAATATGTGTGAGTAATGTATTTACGCTGAATAAAAACTGAAACTGAAATTAAACTATGACCGAAAAATGATTTGACTTTGTCGCGGAGCAACAAACATACACAAAACCCACCTACTCAAAATACTATAAAAGGAAAGGACCGGAAGAAGACTCCACCCGAAAGCGGCAGGAAATGGTATTGCCGAGGTGCAATGGCAACACCGGAAATAAGGAGATGGCGATGTGCAATGCCATCACTAGGAATACCTACCCCGAACGCCCAATAATCAACCACGTCTTAAGTGCCTCCAACGAGGCGTTTATTTTATCATCACAAACAAGCCGTCAACGAGAAGCTAAAGCAAACATCGAAATAAATGGAAGAGAACAGTACAAACCGTCGCGAATCTATCCGCCGTGTTTCGCACGCAAACGTCAAGAAGAAAACAAACAACGAAAACCACATCGCAGCGACTTCTCAGCAGAGAGCTTTTCATCTTATACCACGGCAGCCCGAAGACTGTTGGCGAAGGGGAAGTTAACAACTGAGGGCGCAGCGACGCAGCGTAAACTCAAAAACACGAAAAAGCTACCGCGCAAACACGAATCACTTCTAGCGACTTTCCAGTCCAGAGCCTTTCATCCGATGGCTACTCGACGTAGGTCGAGGGAGGGTAACGACCAGTGGCGTCCAGAAGCGATAAATGTGCGAAACTAAATGTGCGAAACACGACTCAACTGAAGCTCAAGCGCCGCCCGAGGGACGTCAGCTCGCGGGCGCAGACGGCGGGCGACACTGATCGCGGGCGACTGATGTGTGGCGCCCCGAGAAGGTGTATATCTAGCGACCGGCCGGAGTGAAGGATACGGCGCGAGGCGAGAGGGAGACGAGGCGACCGCCGTCACGGCGAATAATATATATAGGCGATAGTGTGTAAGAAAATTTAATCAATTTGTATTCGGCATTTTGAGCGATTCGCTCGACAACTGCAATTCGAACATCGATCGCGAGTTGCATTCTGAACGACGGAAACCCTCGAAACAATTTAATCAAATTGTGCATTTAAGGCCTATTTATCGACAGTTATAAATTACTTACTCACCAGAAATATTCACTTATTCATAAATTCAAACACTTAGAGCCTATGGACCAACAAGTAAAAACTACTAGAAGTTCTGGGGCGGGGCAGTTTTTGGTACCGCGTGTAAGAACTTCATTCGCACAAAGATATTTTAAGTACTTAACTCCAAGGCTCTATAATAATATAGAAATTACGATACAAAATTTAACATGGTAACATCTAAAAAACCAATAAAAATGTGCTTGATTGTTAAAGGACCACTCTATGACAAAACGGAATTTAACAGAATTTTTAATTAGGTAAAATTAATAAATAAAAAGCAAATACTTAGTTTTTTTTTATTTATAAATTTAATAGACGTATATGCGAAGTTTAAGACTAGAGGTATTTCAATTTAATTTATTTGTGTACATTTTGTGTATATTAATATTTTATATTAGTATGTATATTTATTTTAAATATGTATTTATTGCATTTATGTAGGTATTACTATATATTGGTGTTGGGTTTAATAATAATTTCTTACTACTATTTTTTTTTGTATGTTGGTATAACTCTTTGTGCTTGTGTATTTGTATTATGCAAGAATAAACGTTTCGAACTTTATACCAATAATAATTATATAACCGAACGTCATACATGTCAGCTCGCAATATGCTAAGTCAAATAGCAGCATCCATAGATACGGGCGTTCTTGCTCAGTTAGGTAAGCGATGAGCCAACGGCTATGGGTTCAACTTGTTTTTCCTGCACATTTTATTGGACTGTATACCGAATATCATAGCCATTCGGCTGTAAATCATGTTGTTTAATAATAAATAAGTAAATGAAATAAAATAAATAATTAAAGTGTTTTCCGAAAAGAAAATTATAAGTCTTGTGCCACCAGTGAAATTTTGAAATATTCAACCTTGTGATTTTTCATCTTTTGAATGATACATGTCTACACTTTTCACTGCGCTAGAATTTTCACTGATACGTAAAAAAAACTACATCCGGTAAATTTTAACCAGTGACATTTTGACGAGTTTACGTTAATGACTTTTCAATTTTCACAAGTTAAAATCCTACACTAGGTAAATCCTGAAATATTGAAGAAGACTCTTCTTTGGATGTTTAATTAATAAAACAGCTACCCGTCATCCAAGACTATGAACGATTTGATATGATCGAGTCGACTTTTGTATATGAGTTCAGTATGAGAAATTTCGGATGATACAGAGTGGAATTATTCGTGGAATATTCTATGGCTTCGAGGGGAAGTGAATGGGTGGTAAGGTGTAAGCTCACACGTGGTAAGACAGCTGTCCTAAATTTATCACAACTGCCCCCCCCCCCCCCACCCACCCCCCAGAAGTGTAATAATAGCATTATGATTGGCCTAATTTCGGTCGAAGAATTCCATGGCAGCTCTGTTTGTATTTATTATTAATGGTTGGTCTCTAGAGCCCTATGAGTTTTTAGGACATATTTATTTATAACTTTTTTTAAAAAAAAAATATGCATTGTAAAATTAAAAAAAAATAAACAAAATATTAGGCCATATGTCGAAAAAAAAATAATATTCTAAATAAAAAGGTTAATGTAAAGGAAAAATAAATTGGCCACATCATACAAGATTTTGCAATAATAATTCATTCGAGTCCAAGAATATGACAATTTTGAGAGACATAGATCTATATTTTTTCAATATTCTATTTCTGTAAATCTCTAGAGTATCTGAAACCTTGCGGCATTTTTCCTTGACATTTCAAACCTTAATATTTGATAGAAACCAACTAATTTTAAAACAAGAATGCTTGCCTCTCAAATTTTTCGTATTCCTTGACTTTAATTATTTATTGTTGCAATATCATCTATACTCTGAACAAATATTGAATATTTTAACCTTTCGGAAACCAGTCATTCAACGCAAAATTTTCGAAGCCCTCGAAAATGTATGTGTAGAAGGTGTGTGCAAGCATACTAATATATACCGGTGGCTTATTGAGTGGCAGGCTTCAATGGCAGGCCTTTAGCGCAGTGGAGGGAGAAATAAAGTCGATAATTGCGTAAATACGGATATAATACGGATAATACGTAAAACGCTGATCGGCGGGCGCCAGGGGTTAATCTTTGAATATTTTTTTTTTCTTTGAATATAATAGTTTTATCGGCATATCAAATATCACTGACCATGAAGCAGCCTATCTTCATCAAATGGCACATTTTAAAATTATTTTAGAAACATATTTCAATTTCAATTTTTTCAATTTCAATTTCAATTTATTTACAAAAAAATCTTAACAGATTGTAGAAACTTAATATTTGGGTACATTTAAATGACAGTCTATTAGTCCGATTTTACAATATTTACATTTATCACCAAGTACATACAGTTACTTCATTATTGCTTTTAGGGCATCAAAATCATTTTTAAGATTTATTTACTAAAACCACAAATTAAAACAATCAATAAAAATAATCAAGAAATTAAAATCAGAAAAAGTCAGAATAATTAAAAAATGCTACTTAAAATTGTCAAAAAAAAATGGCCAAAAATTTGAAAAATTATTTAAAATTAACAAACTCATCGATCGAGTAAAAAGCTTTGTCTAATAAGAATTCTTTGAGTAACTTTTTGAATAAGCTTTCCACTTGAATTGTTTTTAAACTTTCCGGTAGCCTGTTAAAGTAATATGGCCCGGAGTATTTTGTGTCTTGCCTTGCTGTGTTTAGTTTAATACATGGTATAAAAATGTTTAATTTATTTCTCGTATTTTTAGTATGTGTATCTGAAAACTTTTTATAATGTGTTTCTTTATTCCTAAAAAACTCAGTCAGTAACAAAGAGATAGAGTGAGGTTAAGGTGAGAATTCTTAACCTTTTAAAATGGGTCGACACGACTCTTCCCTTTTCACCTTTGCAATTATTCGCACTGCTCTCTTTTGGAGTATAAATATTTGTTCCCTATGACAAGCATAACAATTTCCCCAGATCGTAATTGCATAACTTAGGATAACTTCAATATAGCTGAAATAAACATTTCTTGTTTGCAATTCATCCAACGACCTTCTTACAATACTTAAAGCATAACATGCCCGACTTAACCTACTTTCGAGGTTTTCACAGTGAAAGTTCCATTTTAAAAGTTCGTTGACATGAACACCTAAAAATCTAGTACAAGGAGTTTGAGGAATGGCAGTGTTATTTATTGAAAGTATTATTGGCGAACCTTTATTTCGATTTTGATGATTTGTAAAATGTATGAAGTTACTTTTAGACGCATTTAGTGTGAGGTTGTTGCTCTCAAACCAACTATTAAGTTTGAATAGATTAATTTTAACGTTAATCAATAATTCTTCCATATCTTTTCCGGCAACAATTAAACTAGTGTCGTCGGCAAACATCGTTACATTTATATCGTTGAAATACATTGGTAAATCATTTACATATACTAAAAATAGAATAGGGCCCAAAATGGAACCCTGCGGGACTCCAAGTTTATTAGTTCAAGGGATCGAACAGTGTTTTGTAATGTTTTGATTTTGACAGTGTGTAATTTCTCCGATTTGCGTCCTATTTTTTAAATATGAATCAAACCATTTTAAGTATTCTCTGTATAAATAAAGTTTTAAGTAAAAATGGAAGAAGCCTCGTCAGAAAATAGGTCGATTTCAAATTTTTGTTACGTTTTCAAATGTCAAACGTTTAGCAGACTATTTCCATTTATGAATATTTTTGACAGTAATGATATTTTCGCAACTGTAAAATTATTCGAGAAGCACCTTCTTTAAATCTAGGCAACTTGAACTTTTGAACTTTAAACTTATGCTTTTGAAAATTTGTGACTTCGATTCCAGGTGTCCAATCGAATAATAGAACGAATTAGTCTGTTTACTGCAACTAACTGGTTATGATGGATTCGGATAGGTCAACACGTACCTATAACATTAAATTAGAGAAGTGAATACCCATTTCAACTAGTGGACGTATCGATTATGTAATTTATGAAACAGAACAGCCCTGTAAATGTAACATGCAAATTATATGAGATCGCTTTACGACGCGACCATGTTCCGCTGGGTAAAAATAATTGTAAATTTTTGATTCGACACTCCGAAGTTTATAATTTGTATCCCTTTAAAACGAATGGCCTTACTCTAAATAATAATTACGTAACATTAAAGTTCTGAATTAATTATATAGCTTCCATATGAGCCCAATAATTGTAAATGTATTGAGTAATAGATTACTCAATACATTACTGTTATGTACTCAAAATTCTTGTTAGATAGATCTAACAAGAATGTTGAGGCCTGGGTAATAAACATTAAAATATGTATTGTCTGTAAATCATGTTGTTTAAAATAAATTAATAAATTAAATAAATAAATACATGTCACAAAAATGAAGTCCCTGTAAATACGCTTGTACGTATTTATCGGTATCTATTACGCATCGGTCTAATGTGCCGCTCAATATGATGTGCGGCTTATTAGACCGTTAAACTTTTTGAACGCTTTTTTCTACGCGAACACCTATTTGTACGCTCAGCTCCTTAAAAATATACAAATAACTCGAAATAATACATTCAATTAATAAAAACGTAATCTTGCATTTTAAAACAAGTTGTTCAATATAACGGAAATGAATGATCCTTGTGACAAAAAGCAATGGTTAGTGTAGAAGGGCGGTTAAATAATTTGGTAGTTTGCCGTTGCGTGACAAAGCGCGAATCCTTAGTATTGCGTTTAATTTCGGTAAGTGATCTGTGAGATGATAAACACCGAGTATATTTAATTTTATAAACGGGACCTAAAAATTACGGCACTATAAAAATGACGTGAGTTAGGGTGGTATACGCCTATTCGTGGGTCATTTGGCGCACCTAAATTGTGACTTATTTTCAAAGTGGGGTTCTAAATATATCCAAACTTACTGTCCCAAAATGGAAGTATAATTCATAATATCTGGGCAGTTAGGGAGCTAATGGGCCCTGTTGCAGTTGGCCACTAAGACCCATATGTTAAGGGTCGGTCAAACTCACGGGTCAACAGTCATCCGGCGACCTCTACGTATGAAATGCGAGCCCGGGTAGGACTCAGGCCTGCGGGCCAGTTTCCCCCAGGAGTCAATCTTATGGTGCTTCTGGGCGGTTTGCGCACGTGCGGCGTCAGCCAATCGATTGTGCATTCTGTCTAACAGTCGGGGAAGTCTGGAAACAGTACTCCCTCCTGTAGAGCGGGTGTAGTTTTTCACCTTACGGCGACTGCTCTTGAAACGACCAATCAGCTACCCGATTCCGAATAGAGGACGCCGTGGTCCGCGATAGATTCGGTAGACACCGTATCACCGATACGTAAGGGAGAGGACCGCGCAAGCGACCTGGAACCCGTAACCAGTCGGGAGACCGGAGTAATCTGGTTGAAACTGGTAGTAAGGGCGCAAGTGTCGACCCGCTTGGTGATTAGCCTGTTTATCTCGCGGTAAGGCGTTGGTCTCTTACAGGCGTGTAGCGTAACTAGACGGTGGACTGTCTTCTGCTCTCACCTCACGGGAGATAGAACGATCACTATCGATAAAACTTCCTGAGATGACGGGTTCTCCCGTTGTAGTCGGCAGCTCTAGATATATGGACAAGTATTTGTACTAATTTAAAAAAAAACAAAATGTGTTTGATCATCATTTTGTCGTCACTAATTGATTATAAATAAATTAAAAGTTTAAAAAAAAACCTAAAAACACGCTTTTGGGCTATGATACGATATTGACATACACACGGCTATGATACGATATTCCATCATGGAATGCTAGGGCCTATCTTCCGGTTTCATTATAAGACCTTGAAATCTAATCGTGGTCAAAGTTCATTCCACGATTTTTCTAACAAATCCAAACACAGCTACGATACGATGTTCCATCATGAAGTCCCAGTTCATATCTTCCGACTCCATCATCAGATCAGTTCGACAGTACCATATTATTTTATTGTCATCAGAACTACATACAGCTGCCAATTTTCATCGCTACGATCCTTGGAAGATGGTTAAATTAGTTACCTTAGATTCCATTACATAGTTACATACAGGTCGATCTAATAAAAGCGTGTTAAAATCATATAAATAGCGAGTCATTATTGGGAGATTAGTGTATATAAGATTTAAAATTCGCTTTGTACAATTTCTAAATGAAACCAGTTAGGAGTTACCAGGCAATCTGTACACCGCTTTTTCTATTCTAGCGAAAAACTGTCCCATACTAGTTTCTTCTTACATGTGAACCCAGCAACAGCAACAACACTTTCTTTATCCAAGTACTTCACGTATCTCCACCCACTTATCACACTCCACTCAAGATTTAAATATAAACCAACCTATGACATGAAATCACATGAACAGTTAGACTTTTATCTTAGTATTCTTGTAATATATCTGAAACATTAGTATAAATATACTTTTTTTTTATTATGTAATGTAATGTTTAGGGTGGCACCATTCCTTAATAACACGCATAGATGAAGTATTCCACATGCCAATAGTTCATAAATTTCAAACTGACCACCTAAAACAAATACACTGGCATAGTGTTTTAATATACGTTAGCTTATCTTCTATTTTCTCATGCAGTACAGCACATGACGTATTTTGTTATGTGGCACTTGACAGTGGAACACTAAGCACCCTGCTTTGAAATAATAATTATTATTGACGTACTCCGTGCACAGTGTACCTAACCTAGTTATATTTATGATATAGTTGGGTGGAGTATTACTCGTGTCGCGCGATGTCATTTATTATTATATACTTAATATAACTTCATCCTTCTAACGCAGTAAGATATTCACGATTGTTACAGTTAGTCTTACATTGTACGACTGTACACGATTGTTACAGGTATAGCATATCGTCCATGGCAAAACTAAAAATAGTTTATACTAATAATAATCAATCGGCGTGGTGGCTTGTCTTATAAAAAAATGATATTTCTAAAAATTGGAGCCACTCTAAAACGATTTTTCTTGCAGTTCGATAATTTAATCATTATGGCGATTTAACCGGTAGAAAGCCAGCTTTCGCCCGCAAAAAAAAACTGCGTGGCAACTTTTTGGTTGACTTTGTAAATAAATACTAACAATATCGTTTCATCATGAATTCCCTCTTGTTACCTAGTAATAAATCTTAATAGTCGTGATTATTCTATATTTATATAATATATATGGGGGCTGACCGAAACGGTTACGCACGGATCTGTCAAACAACGCAAAGTGCCTATAGACATTGTTGGCGTACGACGGATTAACCTCGTCTCCTCAGATACAGGTCATATTAAATTCAATATATCATCAATTCATTAAATCTTTTTATTACACTACTTCAAGCTACGCAAGCTATAAAACACTTTACAGCTTTGTGGATTTAATAAAGACGTAATTACATAAGCGAGTTAAATCTAATGGATAATGCACAGCTTCTGATATTTACACCATAGCCTGCTCTACGTGTCATAAATACGTAGCCTCTAAGACATCACCTGCATTTATGCGATTCCGAGGACTCGAGCGCATAATGGCCAATTTCTACATGATACACGGATTATTGACTGGCCAGAAGTTTACAGCTTTTCTAGTATCAGAGTTTAAGGACGTTTTTAAGAAGTTTTAGGAACAACCCTTGAAGGACCATGGGATATATAAATATGTCCAATAAATTCAAAAATAATTTTACAAATTTTCGAATACGAATAATTTATAGAATATATTTTTCCATGTTATTGAGACTTCAGAATCCTAATATCGGCAAAAATATTAAAAAAATAAAAGGAAATTATTGTTAAAATATATAACGTTTCTTTGAAAAAAACATCGCTAATGACCTCGCTAACTCTGGTGATTTTAATTAAATAAATAAATTTTAAATTTTCCATTTGAATTTTCATTTTTTTACGTACTGGCTGAGTTAAATAATAATTTAATGCAATTTTGGAAAAGGGACACAGGGACAACCAACTTTTACAAAACTTGATATATATGTCATTTACAATACGATCCTTAAAAGGGTTATGCACGTATTACGGTTATGTATGATGGATTATAATTTTCTGTTGAAATGACTAACTGAACGGAGTTGTTTGCGGGATCTTATCGGATAATCGTGGAAAAGAAATAGGAGTATAGTAAGCTAATCCAGATTTTAGCACCAGAAACTCGATATAATACAGATATTACAGATTTATAGATGATCTCTACTGAAATTCGGCTATTTTTTTAGTCAAAGGAGAAACCATGGAGTTAAATGAAATTTCGAAAGCTTTACATCAGGGCTACATTCTGTCGCCACTTTTAATTATTATCTATTATTAGGCTTTTACTAAAAAGGCGTTTGCAAATTTAAATTTTAAAATTAACTGAGCCTTCGTCAAGAATTTTTTTTACGCCCATGATAGTCTTACTTGCAGCTAACTTTTGCAGATACTTATGCGAAGCCTAAATGATATTTCCGGATCTTGCATCAATATAATCCCAGACCAACTCCGTGATAATTGTTCGCAATTAATATCCACACACATTGATATTTTTTAACGGCGAACCAAATAAACAGAAGAACCACAACTCGGAGATCCGTTTTAAACCCTCTGAAAAATCACCAAGCTAGTATATGCCAGGCGCTTGAGCTCACAACTCCGTTTTCGCATTATCCGTTGCTATGTCTTCCTTGTACTTTTGTATGGCACTGAATCATGGACGCTCAGAACATGTGTAAAAAGGTAGACGCATTCGATATATGTCTGGACAAAAGAATGATAAAATATCATACGTTAATCGAGTTCGAAACGACACTGTGCTTGCGTTATTTTTAATGAAGCTAGTGCTAATGAATATATAAAGACCAGAAAACTCGAGTATTTTGGATACATACGGAAAGAAAAGTATGGACACATACAATTCTCGATAAAATCGAAGGTTAAAGACGAAGGTTAACCCTTAAACTGCCAAGCCTGAATTATCTCGGGCTTGGCGTTGTACCACTATTGCCAACCACAAGTATTCTCGGGCGACTTGAAGGGGTTTTCATATGAAAGCCTATTTCTTTAGCAGTTATTGACTTGCAGTCTTTTGTAGGATTGATGATTGAAATAAACAAAAAGTTAGTATATTTTTTGTAATGACGGCCGAAAAAAATAAAAAAAATAATATACAATCTTGGCAGGAAAAGGGTTAAAGGCCTCACGGACCAAGATGCATGTCCTGGCTTACGAATGATTATGTATGTCAATGGTTTGGGAAGTAGGAAGAATTCTCGTACCAAGTGGTAGTCTGCAAGATACAAATAGCCAGAATGGTCGCCAACATTCGCAGCTGAGAGGGCACCTGAAGAAGAAGAATTAACATTAGCTTGTCATTTAAATGTATTATAATACTACCTATATAGACCTTGTTCATGTTCGACATTATGACATCATCATTATTTTATTTACCTAGTGGTATAAATCATAATAAAATAGAGATGGGCGAGAACGTCGGCGGCTTCGTTGAAAGTTATTCTAAAGTTTTTCCGATTTCAGAAAGTTCTAGTAACTGCCAAAAGCAAAATATCCTCAGGAATAAAGAGTTTAGCGAAGAAAAGGAAAGTTTTATACGACTTTCAGTAACGTGACTCACCTTCGGGATATTAATACGTCCCTGAAGGTAAATGGCTTCATATAAACTGAAAGTTCAATATAAATTGATCCATTAATGCGAACTGTTTTATAGATTCTGTTATATTTGTATAAAGGCATCGTTTCAATAATAAACTATTCTGTTTATCGTGTACTACTTTTATCCACAATTACCTGCACACATAGATGTAAGATAATAAAATCATAATGTAGACGCCGTACACCTAGTCACGTGGGGTCTGTTTTAGATGTCGGTGTAATTTGTTAGTGTAAGTTATGACGCGCTATGTCATCGCCGTATACATTTGTATTCCTTCAAATATACTTATGTGATGTAATTAGTTATTACATAAAATCTATGAGTTTTTACACAACTGCCCAACAAAAATGAGTGTAATGTGTTCAGGATTCATCTATGTATATTTTCCGTTTCTTTATTCCGCTATAACTTCTAAACGCTTAACCGATTTAGGGCTATGCGGTATTACTAGTACCGTTATGTGATTCCAAGTGTCGTAGGATACGTAACTGTAAAAATATTAAGGAGATAGTAGTCTACATAAATGTCCAAATCGCCAAATGTCAATAAAATTACATAAATATATCGTGTTTATTGTCAAATAAAAGGTCTGATTGAGTCATTCCGAAAATATGTATGTACATATATGTACATATATGGATACATACGTAAACCACAAATATTTCATAAAATACCGAAAAAAATATAAATAAATAAAGTAGTTCACTTTTTGTAACGGCAGTCGTGTTTTTTATTCCTTATTATAAAATATAAACATTAACTTGTTACTATTAAAAAATAAAAATGATTCTATTTTACCAAAGCAAAAATATTATTTTGGCTAAAATTATATTTACATGGCTGTCAATTTAAATGTCACGAAAATTGTATTTAATATATTTTTAAACTTATTTTTCTCAGTTGATATTTTATAATATTTTTTTCTATTCATTTATATATAGATTTTAAAATTACTGTGACAAAAATACAACTTAGTTTGCCGATGACTTCTCCAACTTGTAATACCATACTATGTCACCGAAACATACGTATTTACACATGTATACCCACAAATAGAAATAACCCAAGTATAATGATCATAACACCTCTCCCGTGAGCTTATAGTCAACGTGAATAATTTGAGATTTCGGAGGCAAAGCCGGGATTGTGCGAGTGTGCCGGAAATTTGCCTGACATCGTACGTTTCTACCTCTCAAATTGTTGTGCAATTTACATTCGAAAGGCAGCGCACATTGGATTATACAGAAAACTGCACTAACGTCTCTTCTTTCACAATGGAAACTTGTCTGTTTTCGAGAGTAGGTGTAAATTTTAAATATAATCTTCTTTATATAACTATCAAAGATTATCTATACATAGGTCACTATGAGATACCAAAACAAAAAAAATAGATACCAAAACATTATTGATTATTTAAAATATATATTTTAACAACAATATCAGCTTATATATACGAGTTTATTCGGATAAACTTATAAAGAAATAAGGTTTAAAATACTTGCAGAAGTCATCCTTAGGAACGTCATCATCATTAGGAACACAAAAGCATTTCGGGCATTCTCATAACTGCGAAAGCGATTTCCAGTGTCGAAGTTTGTTTTTAGAAAGAGGAAGATGTCACACATAGCTAATTTGGGCTGGTAAAATGGATGTAAAATGTTAGGTATTGAATTTCTATGGTCTTCTAAATAATTTTGTTGAGAATGGCTTCGTTGCTTGTCATTGTGAATTAGTAGCTCTTTTAATAGAGACTGCGGATATTTTAGTTAAAACTTATTAACCCATTTAGACCTGAAACTATTTTTTCCTAAAAATAATAAAAATAATAATTTAATTAGACAAAAAGAACATCTCCAAGTATGGAAAAAATATTTTTTTAAATATTCGTATATTGGGGGGGCAGGAATAAGCCGTATCATATGTGATACAGTAGGCTTATATGGGAACAAAAACGAATCATTGAGTGAAACATATTTTTTTTGCTATGAAAATTATTTTACTGGATATACTTATATAAATCTAAAAGAAAATTGTTACGATAAATGTTAATAATCTTATACACTATTTTTTTGTATGATATCCAACAAAACATTCCACATGATGCACCTCGCAGGGCTAACTTTATGGCATACTCCACATCGAGTGCGTTTGCCGGTTGGCTGCTCGGCACAAAGTGGCCTTTGTCATCAAATCTTGAATCAATCGTAATAGAAGATGGTCGACTTGGACCAGGGTTAGTACGTGGGTTTACACCGATTGCATTGGAGCAAACTGAGACTATGCTATTGTCATGCCATTTACAAATGCCATCACAACACGATAATCATAACAGCCTCTGTCTATCTTTTTTATTTCCTTGGCATCTGGCAATGGCCACTCACCAACTCTTTTATCGAATGGTCCCTGTCATATGATACTTTCTTTTTGTTAGCTCAGCAGCTAAAGGCAACCCAGTAAAGAAATTATCTATAAACAAATGATAAATTTGACCAAGATGACGTTCGAATCGGCATAAGTCAAAACGACGCTGGCGCCGAGTCCTAATTCCGAATACTTTGAGTTCAAAATTGTAGTAGCTCCTTGATAAGGTTCGAACCCTGCGATGTAATCACTTGAGGTTGCACCTACCCAAAGCTTGAATCCATATCTTATCGGTTTGCCGCGTAAAAATTGCTTACAACCGTTATAAATAAGAGCCGCCGTTATCCCAGGGACAACGGCGGCTGCAACGTCGCCGAAACGTCGGGTGCTACAAAATTCACGCGGTAAAATCGTTTTTAGCTGAATTTATAATGTCAAATAACCGCGATAGTCTCCGATTTCATACTTTCAACCGTGTTGTCCAAAATATGGCACCATCGCCTCATCAACACTGATTTTCTTGAGTTATATGGGACATTGGTTTCCAGGTGGAACTTATTTCAATATAGTCCTTCTTTTGCCAATTATATTTTTTTACTATTTTATGAAGTGGCTCGCTTGTCTCCTTGCCCCCTCATCGAAACATTCGTTAACATCAATTGCTTGTTAGAGTTCATCTGCTCTGAGTAAAGTTGGAGGTAGGTTATTGATTTCAACATTATCCTCATCTCCCGAGTCCTCGTCAGTCAAATCTGCATGAGCATCTGATGGTGGAAGAATAAATATATCACACTCGCAGTGTGATATAGCTTTTCTTCCTCCTCTAACAGCATGACAATTTCATTCAAAGACAAAGCCCTAATACAAAAAAGGGAATAATTAGATGTGCATAGACCTACTGTATCAAATATGATACATCAGATTTCAAGTAAAAAAATACACATAAATATAAAAAAATTATCAAAAAATTATCTTTATATTTTATTCTATGATACATACACTGCTTATAAAAAGAACAACATTAAGTTATTTTATAGATGATTATGAATTTTACCTGTTTGAATTTATCTTGGAACAAGGATTATAAAATCATGGATAAAACTATGGACGTATGCACTGTACAAAAATAGAAATAGGAATAAAAGATATTTATTTGGATCACTCCTACCTTGCACTTGACACCCAGAATAAACATAAACAAAAAACGGTTGCGGGTACTTCAGAATAATTTATTGATTTTGCTGTATCACATATGATACGGTAGGTCTAAATGGGTTAAAGCAGACTTCAGCAAACTTACCTCTACTATTTGAAATTGATTGTTAAACAATCTTCTAACGAAACTGTTACCATACTTGCAGAAAAAAATGACCGCACCATTTTCTTGCTCATGCTACGTCCATGTTTGAATGTTCTCGGCAGATCCTCGCATTGAAACAACCAAACTATCGCCTTCAGGTTAGCGTCTGAAAGATATTGGTAGACTCAGCTCTTACCTCCCGTTGCAACATTAAAAATATTGCGGTTTTCCCTATTACCGAATTTAGTAACCCTTTCTTGATGAGCCTGTTTTTTAATCCGCAGTGAGCGAACGGACAACCAAACGAGAACAAAACTTCCTAAAGCAGAGATGTCAATGCACCATTTCATTGGTGGCTAGTGATGGAATATTGAGAGACTCTTCGATTTGTATATAAGTAGATTTGGACCTTCATCTAGCATTGTTACACAGATTCGATGGTTTTTGCATTCACTGAAGTCGCTGGAGTTCCACTGTTCTCGTCATATTCATAAGAAAATTATTCGCGCCTAAATTAGGAAAACAACAGAAAACTATTTCTCGGGAAGGAGCAAGACCCCACATGCTGACACAAATCGATTTCGATTGACATGTTTACTTCGTCGGTTTTAAAATCATACAAAATCATGGTATGAATCATGAAAATATTTATCTCAAATTTCTTTTATAGAACGGAATCTGTAGGTTTTTTTCAATGCCAACCGTTGTATTGTCGCTCTGTAATTGAAGATAAATAGAACAAAAATGGAACCCATGGCTTCCGTATTATTCCGTAACCACGATGTTATGTCCACTGAATTATTTACTAGATTCAATCACTTTACATAGATAATCAGATCGCATTGTCAATTTCGTGTCAATTGAATTACATAGGTAGTAATCAATATAATTATAATACCTCCACCGACTTATTATAGGTATTCATTGGGTATTGATTTAGTGGATATGGAATGCTGTTAAGTATTTCGTTAAAAAAAAATAATTATTATTCATTTTTGAAAATCCCTTGTTTAAATTTAGTAGGGCCATGTGCTACAATTTTATCTAACTGTCTGCATACAGGTTGCAAGATAGTACGAAAGCGTTCCGCAAGAGGGCGGTAAATATCCGCACACTATCGTTTTATTTTTTAATGCTTCGGTTTTGCTGGTTGCATAGGGATTACCGTAACGTATAGTTTAAATTATGTAGAATGGTTGGTTTGTTTTGATTTGTTTTGGGTGATTTGCATTAGAAGCGCGCGACGTTGCTCGAATTTATTTTAAAATTTATGACACGACTGCCCAACAAAAATGAAGGATAATATATTTCGGTTTCATCTATGTAACATTTATAGATTAATTCTGAAATCCGAAATATAGCAAGCATATCCCCATTTTAATAGTAATCACTCGAAATATTACAGATTTATTACAATAATACGATTAAAATACGATTAGGCATATACATTGTATTATTTATACAGATTATTGTGTTATAATATATTATAAAATTTTAATTAGGTACATTTACTATTTCTAATAATAAAAAGTTTGTTAGTTAATTTAGTTGTTTTGCAGATTAAATTGCTAATTTTAATTATTTACTCTGACCCGCCTAGATGCAGGACGGTTCAGTCCTAGATAGGTGGGCACTGAGCATTTGCTACATTTGCGTGTTCAATTTTTCCGAGTTACTTTATAACATTGGTAACAATGTGGCTATATATATAAAAAAATATATGAGTAAAGTACTAAATAAATAAATAAATTTTATTTTGTGTTTCTCATGTCGTCGGCGCTCAAATTCAATATCAATCAATACCTTAGTATTTTTATTAAATTATATAACTCCCTAAAAGTTCACTGTAATTAGAATATGTTAAGCCAATGTAAATAGATCCTGGATTCCTGAAAATATTTTGTTATGTGCTATAATAGCAATATCTCCTGAAGATGCTACATCCTCGAAGGTATCCATCAGACTGATCTTAAAGGAAATTTCCCTCAGATATACCATCAATATAACTTCTTTTGAGTTAAGTATCTTTCTCGGACCGTCCTCAAGCGAATTGATTGAGAAGGATCTTGATAAAGCCCCTAGATTCGACGCAGACTTATCTTTCGTCTTAATGTAACTTTCGATTTTCATTACCCGACTTTACAGCAGATCGACCCGACACTAATCTGACATTTGAGATAATAACTTTGGTTTATAAGCCATACTACAATAACTCTATGTTTCAATATAGCTCAAGGATAATAACAGTGAATATATTTAGATTATATGCATAATAAGACACAGTTCTACACCATTACTTTATAGTAAGAGAATAATAAACGAGACTCTCTTCTAAATCACAATCTAGAGAGCAATACAGTAGTTTGCGAATTAATTTACATACACAGTGGGGCCGATTGCGTTTCTTCGTGAACTAAAATAGGAACTTAGTTTAACCGAACGAGACAGAGCAATACGTTAGAACGGAATATGAAATTAACTGTCTGCAACAAAACTACCTGTTGAACTTATAAAAGTACTAATAAGTTCGAAATCATTTCATGCAGTGTTAGATTTAGTACCGTGGTAGTTTTAATCCGTAAAAGTGATAACCGTTCATTTCACATTTCACTCTGACGTACTGCTCTGTCTCGTTCAAACGAACTATTTTCTGTTCTTAGTTCAAGAGAAATGCAATTGAGCTCAGTGGGCCCGATTGCGTTTCTTCTGAACCAAAATAGGAATTGAGTTCAACCAAACGAGACAAACCAATACGTTACAACGGAATGTGTTCGAACGATCGTCGATAAAAACTACCTGTCGAACTTATAGACGCCCGAGTAAGTTTGAACACATTTTTTGCGGTGTTTAATTTAGCTGCTTTATGTTTGGTGGGTAGTTTTAATGCGGAAAAGTGAAAACCGTTTATTTCCCGTTTCGCTCTGACGTTCTGCTCTGTCTCGTTCACATGAACTAATTTCCGCAATCGAAACGCAATCGAGCCCAGTATTAACAAATAAATATACTTTATTCAGAGATGCATTGCGGCCAGATGATCGATAAGGTAACTAATTGGGAAATTAAAGGTAATAATGCCTTGTAAGAGACTACAAAATTTCACACATAAAACACACACTCAAATATAACCATTTTAACCATGTTATTGGTCCATGTTGTATATTTTTTTAAATGTTGCAATTTACATTTTAAACGTATGTGAATGTATTTATTATTGTTTAAGGAAACTGCAATATATGGCAATAAATTCAAATATTAGCCATCTTGCAATACAGGCTGAGTTTTTAAATAGTGAAATCCTTGTAGCGGGCGAATATGACGAACTAAGCAATTTTGATAGGACTTTTTTGGGAAAAAACAAAAAGAAATGTTATTTTAGTGTTTTGTTTTAATTTTTTTTGCAAATTTGTAAATCTTACCTGTTAAAGAAAAGTTTGAGAAGCGTTTAGCGAACTGCGCCATTTATCTGTTGGTAAAATATGGTTAATAAATAATATTAGCGATATTATACCTACCATCGTGCTCATAGCTTTTAATACTATTTTTAAAAACAAAACAAAATCAAACTTTCAAAGAACATTTTTTTATTTTTTTTATTTTTTTTTGTGTTTTTATAAAATCCCTATCAAAAGTTGCTTAGTTCGTCGTATTGATTCACCCACTACAAGTATGTCACTAATTAAAAACTCATCCTGTATAACCCTCATCCTGTATAACCCAAAAAAAAAATATTTTTCACTGTTATTTGTGAAGGTGCATTCTTAGAGTGACCTAGATATTAGGAAAAACAAAATAATTAATCCGAATTATTCCACACAAATTAACTTCATTGACGTCTTTTATGATTATATATTAAATCAAACATATTTATTATTTTAATATTTTAAAAATTAAAAATGTTAACATTTTGTTTGTGGGACGGGGCCAAAGGCTGCAGCGTAGGTACATGTGCGTTGATAAGGCCCTGACTCCCATGTCGACCCAATCCCAGTAAATAGAGTCGTGAAGGCAACTTTTACTTGGCAGACAGCAGCAAGGAATAACTCCGTCGATAGAAAGTTTCTCTATTTTCTTTTAGATACATACGTGCCCCTAAAATAATATCAGTAATACCGGTCGGTCGTTCCTAAAGCATGCGGGTTTACTGAATAAATAATACGTAATGCTCCGACGAAATTGACGATTTTCAATCTTATCTATATCGCGATATAGCGACGCGACACTAATGGAGGCGATATTTTCTGAAATTGAAATATCAATAAAGCCGATACTAATTCGGTCAGTGCGTGACGACGCGCCCCCAAACGGCCACGGCATCCAATTTTATCAAGAAATGAATATATTTTTTCATAAACCGTAAACTACGTGCGGCTGATGGTAATTGCTGGTGGATATTAATATCCACATATATACATGCTGAATTGTATGTATAAATAATCGTTACTATAATTATAATTAAACGCCTTTTAGATAAGTAGATAAATAATTCAATTTTGGGATTTATTTTAGCCTTTGAATAGTATGTATATCCCATCCTATGAATGGCAAAATCGTTGAACGTTATACAGCGCAAAGTTTAACAATATGGATTGTCAACTTTAGATAGATAGCTTTTTAATATGTTTCATCATATTTTAACGAATATTTATCAAAATATTGCATACTTACCTCTGAAATTGCTGCTCTATAAAGGAAACTAAAGGCCAAAAATTTTGTTAGAAAAA
Source organism: Micropterix aruncella (assembly GCA_944548615.1). Taxonomy (NCBI): domain Eukaryota; kingdom Metazoa; phylum Arthropoda; class Insecta; order Lepidoptera; family Micropterigidae; genus Micropterix; species Micropterix aruncella. The sequence continues at coordinate 22,068,756 of OX155958.1, forward strand.
TATATATTTAATTATTTTAAATATTGACCCCTATTATCTATGCAAATTTGTCATTTTAATGGATGTTGCTTAATTCCTCTGCCGTAAAACTCTCGTGGATAAGAACCAATGAATGCTTTGAAGGCGTTTTTCACCGACTCTTTAAAGTTGTTTTTTTTCCCTTGTAAAAAGTTATCTAAATTCGGAAAAAAAGGAAGCTCTATTGGTTCAAGGTCTGGCAAGTACGGTGGGTGACCAAGAGTCTCCAGCCGCAACTCCTGCAACTTTGCGACTGTTTGCAGTGAAATCTGTGGTTATATGTTGACATACAGAAGCAGTGGCGATGAGCGATTGACTAGGGTCAGTTATTTAATCACGAACTTCTTCATCATTGTTTGCAGTTCTTAACATTACACATTTGCGATAAGTGTATAGCCAGACGGCAAGAAACGGTAATAGAAACACAGGATCTAATATTTGAAAAAATTGCAAATTTTCAACTTTATCATGGTTGCACAAACGAAAATATTTAAGCAAAAACAAACGACGGAAAGACAAATAAACAACTGATTCTTTAAAAAGAATAACATTGCCGTAAATTAAAATTCATTTGAATTTCAAATTCCAACTCAAACCCAAATTATCCAAGTTCAAAATGGCCAGTTTGAACAAACAGCAATTACATAGGTAAGGACCCAACATTAACCCAAATGTTACTAGCGTTTGATATATATATGGATCAATACAGAAATATAAATATTATAAACAATGAGGGTAGTATCGGATTTTATAGTTTATGTTAAATGTTAGCTGTGTAGGTCCTTGTTGATCAGAAGTAAGTTATTCTTCTTACAGTCTTATAATTATTCTTATTACGGTTTTTTTATAAAATATTTGTGGTTTATGTATTTATCCATATAGATGCATAAATATTTTAGAAATTTACTAAATCAGACCTTTAGTTTGACACTAAACACAATATATTTTATGTTAATTTATTGATATTTGGAGATTTGGACATTTAGACAACTACATACTTACTTGATATTTTGACAGTTTATGTACCTATGACACTCGGTATGACATAACGGTTCTAACAATACCACACTTTTCTAAATCTGTTTAAGTGTTTAGAAGTTATAGTGGAATAAAAAATGGGAAACATACATATATAGATGTACCCTGAACTCATTATATTCCTTTTTTGTTGGGCAGTGGTGTAAAATATAGAGCTCTATGTGTTTTTTTGCCATAACTTAAGTTAAATTTACACTTAGCCTATATGGTATTTACAAGAGTTTTCAAGGGGCAATGGTAGCAACAATATAATACAATACAATACAATCAACCCAATACGGCACCTCCGCTTGGATTTGCCCGAATACATATTCTGTGTCTGACTAGCTCTGACATAACCTATACAATCCGCACCTCCGCCCGACTAGATCTAACCGCACGTATAAAAAGTGATTTCATATTATAATGGTTTGTTTGTATTGCAGCTTCTATTTTTATCTCATATCTTCCTAATGACGAATAAAACGTATCGCCGAGAGAATTTTTGAAATCGGCAAACGCGTTATTTAGTTATCGTACGCACAAACAGACACAGAAAAATAAACTCCAACAAAATCAAAAAATTACCTTTCTAGAACGGCAAATTCATACGTAAGGACCTAACATCATTAATATTTAAATTCAAACTCTATTTTTACAAGCTTTTATGTCAAGTCTTGCTAGCTGAATTAGTACCACTTCCTCTTATCCTATGAAATTCGAAGCTCTTATCCTATGAAATACGGATAACATGGGAAGATCGTTTGTCAAACACAGAAAAGTTGAGACGAAAATGCAGGGCATGGAGGCTATGCTCATCAAAGCTCAGCTGAAGTGGTGTGGCATATGAAAGAGTGCGTATGAAAGACGACCGCCTCCCGAAAGCCGTGTTTTATGCCAAACTCTCAAAAGGCGCACGCAAAGTCGGTAGACAGCATCTACGCTATAGATGTCTTGAAAAGAAACCTAACCGCTAGTCGTATTCCACCTGGGAGCTGAGAGAGAGCTGCTCACAAACGAAGGAGTGGCGCTCCACGGTTACCACAAAAGTTAAAGAGTTTGAAGAAGCCCTGCTTGAAAACCTCGCGACTCGAACCGCCAACAGCGCAAAGCTGGTCCGGAGCCCACCTACACATACACTTACAACAACTGCGGTGGACTCTACTGTAGTGTTGTAATCGGACCTTTAAAGACATACTGGGCTTCACGAGTTACTTCCGCGCGCATCCTTGAAGAAGTCCTGTCAACCAAGAGGTCGCCGTCGTCGGATCACGATGAAGAGGACATTAACGTGAAACTGAAATTGTACATGTTGGTTCAGTTCCGATGACAATGCATTTATATGGTGAGCATAACCTGATTCTAAAACCAGGATCGGCTTCCGACGAGGCGATTCTTCCACGGTCAACAACACAGACACACGATTTTGTATACGCATTCAATTATGATAGGCCGTTATAAATTTCACCATGACCTGGCTGTTGCATCCAGGGTTGGCTCCCAAAAAAGGGTCTTCTCAATTATCAACAGCACTGATACACGATTTTGTATATGAATTCAATTATAATAACTCGTTCTAAATTTCACCATGACATGGCTGCTGCACCCAGGGTTGACTCCAGACGAGAGGACTCCTCAATGGTCGACAGCACAGAAACGAAATTTATATACACATTCAATTATGATACCCCGTTTTAAGTTTCACCGTGACAGTGTTGCTGCACCCAGGGTTGGCTCTGGACAGAGATTTTTTAAAAAAGCTTGTTTTTAAAAAGTGTTTTACTATTAACTTATTTATCCTAATAGTTTATTGTAATTCAAAAATAAACTTTCATTGATTCTTTCATTTATTCAATTAGAATAGGTACTTTTATCGTGTTACTCCGTTATTTTACCTCCGGAGAAAACGACGGAAAGGCTGAGCCCATCCATTATGGCCGTACTGCCCTAAATTCACACTTCGTTTATTCCACATTTCATTCGTGGCAATGTTGCGAAATTCATATCATTTCCTTTTAAAGCGATATTAACTCGGTGGCGCTCCACGGCGCCGCGGGCGTCGCTTTCAGCTAGTAACGATTCATTTCAGTTCCTGAAAATTACCTCGTCATTTCAGAGAAGCGTAATTCAAGTGAAAAACAGCACGCCCCGTAACGAGATATTTTCACTCATAAAATGCGCATGTTTACTCCAAACGCCGGCGCTCGGCTTAGAAAAATACACTGAATTTGCTTATGTTGGCTACTATTTTTGACAGATTAAAAATGTGCAGATAGGCCAAATATTACTTAGATAATGTTTAATCCTCACTACCTATTTAAGTAATGGGCTTAAATTTGTCATAATATTTTAACTTGCTCCCATACACATAGACCTATAGTCAAAACTGAAAATTTACAGGATGAATTTTAATTAACCGGCATCCTTCAGAGCCCCCCCCCCCCCCCGCCCCTCTTAGAGACCCCACCACTCCCCAATAGATGTCGAAGCTCAGACATATCATATGCAACACGTAGAATCAGTCTATAAAAAACAGAAATATTTTCAAAACTGTTAGCCCCAGCGAGAAAGCCCTACTAGCTTGCCACTGCTTTCGCTGTTTGATGTTGGTATCTGCAGGGCAGTGGCGTAACTGTCCCAATCTCGTAGCGACTTATCTCATCGTGATACGACGACAACGATCCTTATAACATCGTGAGATGGAGGGTACGCCCGCAATATTGACACACTATGTATATTTTTAACATGCTATGTTTTTTGTTTGTGTTATTCAAACAAATGTGGATTGGCCATTTTGGCAGGTTTTGACATGCATAGGGACATGGTTTTGTCAACTTTATATTATTGTTAAACTATTATTATAAGTTTACATAGATTAAAGTAATTAAAACTACAACTAAATACAGCATGAGTTTTTTAGTGACACCATTGAATAAGTACGAGCAACTAAGCAACTTTTGATAAATGGGAAAATGAATAAATGGGAAAATAAATAAAAAAATATTTTATTTTTTTTACCATTATTTTTATTTGAAAGTTTGAAGAACTTGACTGAAAGTTTGATAAGCGTTTGAGCTCACTGCGCCATCTATCGGTGTGTAATATATGACTAATAAACTATATCAGCAATATTTTACCTATAGCTAGATAGCACATCGTGCTCAGCGCTTTTTATAATATTTTTCAAAAATGTATTTTTTTAAATGTTGAAAAAAATATATTTTTATTTAAAAAAGAAAATTTTGTTGTTTTTTTCTGCAAATTTCTATTAAAAGTCGCTTACTTGCTCGTACCTTAATCGGTTAATTAAAACTTACCCTATATATTTATTAGGAAGTAGTAGCAACCTTATTAAAAAAGTTATTGTTACAAAAGCTTTAACTATGAATTTCATACGCATAGTTAAATATAGCTATATAGTTTTATCTCACTAAACTTTTATTTATTATCGATAAAAGAAGTCAAAAGGACTTTAGTGATTTTCGGGTTCCGATTGTTAAAACAACTTGACATTTTTAATGTACGAGTAATTACCATTATACAGAGGGTGGACTTTGAAAAAAAAATAGTTGTTCAGTAAAATTCAGGAAAAAAATAAAACAAAAAATAATAACGCTGTATAAATCAAATCAAATTTTATTGCATAATTTTAGTAAAGAATCTGGTAAACTTCAAAATGTTTCCAATTTGATTTAGTGTTTTTAAAATGTTTTTTTATAAAAGCGATAACTGTGAATTTTTGCATAAGTGCAAGAAATTTGAACAATTTTTCCAGAATCTCGTCCATGGGTTTCTCGATAAATAAGACATATTACGATATAAATGTTCGTTGACATCGTACCTTGGTCCTTAAACCGCTTCATATCGTTTAATATTATCCCGACAGGAAGTTTATTTTACCCTACAGTTGGTTTTTAATGGAGGAACAAATAGAATAAAATATAAGCTTCATGAAACGATAATTCCTGTTAGGAAATTAAAAAATACCAAAAAAAAACAATTCTGTAATTGCAATATTATTCAATTATATTTTATTATAAGATCATTTAAAAAACGAGATTTTTCATTAGAACCTATTAAACTAGCCTAATAATATAGACGATTGTTTCTGTGTTTTAATACACTTTTTTTGCTATTCATTGACCATATTTATCGGATTTATGCAAGATAGAATAAATTAAAATGACTTTAGTAAATAGTTCGATTTAATTTTAAAAGGTTTTATTGCAACCATACAAATGACGAACTTACCGCCAAGCGTACAATATCTTACATTTAACAAATACACATGAGACCTAATTGTCGGATGGCATCTAAAAATGATTAAAAAAATACATATATTTCAATTACTACTTTATTTCAGGAGAAAATCATTTCAGATCGAGAAATAAAAATGACGAAAAAATGTGACCGAAGAAATTATTCCGATAAGTCTTCAATTTCAATTTCTAATAAAACTTTTAAAGTTGGAAAGGAGCTGATTCTATAGAAGAGAGCTGGTTCCATAAAAGGTCTGCATGAACAAAGAAATGGTTGGAGAAACCGTAGTGTTATAAAATGTTATAAAGAGTATATTTCTGATCTGATCTGAATATAGACAGATGCCGTCAAATTACTCGCGATGGTGTTAAAAAATTCACTGCCTTTTCTGATAAAGACTTGTCTATTTGTACATGTATAATTTTCCAGTGGGTAGTCTATTCCAGAACGACAAAATATATCCATTATAATCTGAGATAACGATCATTGTAAACGTGACAGTATAAAACAGTCGTCAGTATACACGCAGTTCGGATATTCCGATCGATAATACTCGTATTAGTTATAGGCAGTACCTATACTAGTTTTCATAAACATACCGTAAATATTTTTGTTTTGTTTTATTTTCGATTAATTAATATGCATAAATATGTATAAATAATAATGTATATAATGGACGTATGGATGTTTATAAAGATACCTGTTTTATCTTGCTGTCATACATGACATAAACACGGGTCCTCAGGTTTTTAGAAAGTTTTTCTGTTTTTCAGCATTTATATAAGATCATTTGAAGTGAAATTGTTTTGATTGATTTAAAGTTATAATACTAAGAAAATATTTATAAGTACAGAAATAATATTATTTATTTATTATGTAATACAATATTGTTTCAGTGGTATATAATATTATATAGATTTTTAATGACTTACGAACACGCTAGCTTCTCGATAGATTCATAAAATTTTAGTTATCAATGTGTGAAATGCATTCACTTAAGGCTGTGGTTTTTTAGAAAGTGGTGCGATCGTATTCAAACGTAGTCACTCAGTACTCCCTCGAGTGGTGTTTCGTGCAGCGGTGGAAAATGGACGATTTATACATGGCACTATAGTACATTTCGAAGAAGTCGAAGACGGAAGACAAAAAAAAGCTTTTGGAGTAGAGTGTGATGGTTAAAATTCGTACTACTGAAGGTGCATTTCAAATTTTATGCATCGCCATCTGCACTGTAATGACAAAAAATGTTTTAATACTTTCGCTTAACTTCGATTATGTACTAATTGTTCGATTATGTACTAAGAGATGACGTAACTTCTAAATACTACTATAATACTAGACACAAAAAGCCCATATGCCCAGAAGAAAAGCTCACCGCTACACGCGAAAAAACGTCCCACAACAGTTTATCTTTGCTATGACGGCCGTCATGCAACTGACAGGACCGTTATTTGACGTTACCGTGACACACGACGCTCTCTAGGAAACATACGCCGACGCGATGGTTTTTATAGACAACGTTTTGGTGATATCACCCAACGCTACATTACGGCTGTTAGATAACGGCACCACTCTTCTAGCGAACCAAAGCTTAACATCGGTTGTCTTATCATCCAATATGACATTAAGTGCTACTTTTACTCCTGCCCAAAACGTTATATCTTTAATTAAAGTTACCTTAATTAATTACCTAAACAGTGAAATCTCGCAAAGAGTGATATATATCTATGCTGTATATCGAAGATCATGAACAATCGGGTGTCCTTAGAAACGGCGAGTCTAAGCTCATCGGCCAATCCTTCTACCACTTCCATCCTTCTACCACCAACTTGTTTTCATTAGCCTTAGTGACGGTTTCGATAAATATAAAAGGACTATCTTGCTCTAAACTACTTTTATTTTGTGACATGTACAAACACTTACAGTGCGATAACCTACTGGTGCAGGAAACCCATCATGGACCTACTAAAAACAGATCTACGATTTGGTATAGAATATTGGAAAAAAAATGTGTGGAAGACCATTGGTTTCAAAAATAATTGTGGAAATGTCGATGTATATCATAGTATAGAACAAAAAATACGTACTATCGAGTTAAACTAAAGGAAGTATCATCTGACGCGAGGAAGACTTGGCAGATTGTTAAGGACATTGCTTACGGTAAAAATATTAACTCCACGGATATAAGACAATTAAAGGTCCATGGACTCACAATAACCGCCAACGATCTCAACAGACGGACTTTAGCTGATTATTTTAATGATTATTTTTCGGGAATAGGTGAAACTTTGGCAAATAGAATACTAACTGACAATAAAGTCAGTGAATCGGACCTGTCAGATTTTTTGATGAACACAAATTCAACTTTAACACGACAGTTATCCCTATCAATCGCTACTGTAGATGAAATTACTAAAATAATAATGAACATGAAATCCACTAAATCTAGAGGTACCGACTGTATTACCTCCCAGATTATAAAGGCCAACAAGAGAGTTTTAGTTATACCAATCTGTCACTTAGTTAACCTAAGCCTCTCAACTGGATGTTTTCCTGCACATTTGAAACAAGCTGTTATCTGTCCAATATTCAAAGGTGGTGCCAGGGATGATTGTGGTTGCTATCGTCCTATTAGTCTTCTAAATTGCCTATCTAAAATCTTTGAAAACGTAGTCAAGCAACGTCTGTTAGCATTCCTTGAGGACAACGACGTCCTTACGCCTATGCAGTTTGGATTCCGATCAGCGAGAGGCACCCAAGACGCGATTGCAGCCGTCACTGGAGAAATAGTTAAGGCATTAGACGATGGAGAAAAATGTGTAACAGTATTCTTAGATCTGGCTAAAGCATTTGATACTGTCTCCCATCGTTTTTTGCTTACAAAACGTCAATTAATAGGCATTCACGGTACGTCTTTGCGATGGTTTGAGGATTACCTCTGTGGTAGATCTCAAGTCACTCAACTAAGGGATACGTCTAGTTCGAGATCAGGAATCAAATTTGGAGTACCTCAAGGTAGCGTACTAGGTCCAATTCTATTCCTTATTTATATAAATGGACTATCATCGATTCCTCTGTGTAAGGGGAAAGCCATCTTGTTTGCAGATGACACTGCCCTAGTTTTCTGAGACAGATCCTGGCAGGGAGTGTTTGAAAACTGTCAAATGGGTCTCAAACGGGTAAAAGAATGGCTTGACTGTAACCTTTTATCTCTAAATGTAGAAAAAACAAAATATATGACGTTTTCCAAAACAAGCAAGGGAATGCAACAAACAGCTGGACTATCCCTCATAGTACACTCATGTAAGGACAGTCCATCAACTATCTGTGCTTGTTCTAATCTAGACAAGGTGAGCACGATTAAATACCTAGGCTTGACTTTGGACGATAGATTGACCTGGTCTTACCATATCTACAACACAGCGGCTAAAATTCGCAAACTCATTCATCCATTTAAACTTCTACGTAACGTAATGTCGAAACCATTACTAAAAGTTGTCTATTACGCACTTGCTCACAACATTATATCATATGGGATTCTTGGTTGGGGCGGTGCAGCACTATCACACCTCGATCCACTTGTTAAAGCTCAGAAGGCGCTGTTATGAGTTGTCAACAAAAAACCGTTGAGATACCCGTCTGAGCAACTTTTTCGTGAGTTCTCTGTTCTTGACGTACGGCAAACATTTGCTAAAACGATAATACTCTATTATCATAAACATAAAGAATTGCACCAGCACACAACCCATAAAATTATTACACGAGCGATAACTAATAGTAACCACATAGTGCCCAAACTGAATAGTTCCCATGCACAAAGACATTTTCTTTACTTGGCACCGTCGTTGTTCAATAAAACAAAGGATATATCCGGCATTTATACTCAAGGTATTAATATAAAAATAAATATAAACAAAAAAAGACTAACCCACTGGTTGATCACCCAGGGAAGGAAAGAAACCGAAAAATTAATTTGCTTTATTCCTATCTAACTTAACATTCCTAACACAATATTATTAACCTACCATATATTTATGATTATTATTATTTATGATTATTATATATTATTATTATTATTATCACATACCTTTTTAGATAATTTGAAATTTTATTTTTACTAAAATTTTATTTTACTTGATTTTATTTTTCACGGCATTCTTCAACGAAATTTTTTATTTAGCATTAGGCAGTACGTACTTAATTATATGATTCTGAGCCTACCTTAGTGCGGACGTCTCGTGCGATCCAGTTAGGTTAGGTTTAATTCATTTGTAACTAATACTATGATTTTTTGTAAATAAAGAATTTGAATTTGAATTTGAATATTGGAGTCCGCTTAAGAGCCTCAAAGCAAGAAAAAGGTTTATTGAAATTATAGCGGTGCGCTATAAATTCCTTAGGGTCTATCTACGATTTTTCTTTGTAGTTGAACATATGTACCAGTCACCCGCAGTGAGGAAGTGTCGCATTTCTCCTTGTGATTAACCAGCTCGGTTCTAAATTAAACCTGCTAACGCTCTCGTTACAAATGCCACCTATCGACTAATAAAAGTAAACATTTTGATCGATGAAAGTGACATAAATATAATAATGTTAACCCCAGTTACCCGGAATAGCTACTTTTTTAAACCAAGATTTTTTATCCCCGATCTTCCTTTGTTTAACCCTCGGGAATCATGACAATTTAACCGATTAATTTGGCATTGAGAACACCGGAGACTATCGCAGATGATTGACATTATATGTAAATAAGATAAAAACGAATTTACCTATTTGTCAATGAGTTCACTCAAACCTTGCTCAGCTGCAGTTTCGGCGTGGTCTTTCTTTTGTAATTTCGAGTCATTTTAAAAAATTACTAATGTTAGAACATTTTTACAGGATCAACCAACTAACAGTGCTAATTAGAAACGTTCCCATTTACTCTCCTGACGCCGTTCCTAATTACCCGTAGGCAACAGTAGGCAACTAAAATAAAAATAGCCGTAACTCGCAATAGTATACTTGAAACTACATAGAATCTATAAGCAGATAGTACATACCCAATGGTAACGAAATATTATATAGTCATAAACTCAAAAATATGATGTTTGCATCGATTACTACATTCAACAAAAAATGTAACACAAGTACATATATTGTGTAACGAGGTGTGGCAATTAAATTCCGAGAATTTAGTTGTTGCGTACGAACTGGCAACACTGCGTTACTAGCGCGCATACTTCTGGTTAGATGGGTCCTTTCACTCAGTCGCAGTGAAGATTTCATGGTAATCGCATTTCTGGTTAGTTTTTTTACAGTTGTTCTTCGAAGTCGTTCGCAGAAATGACTGCCTCAGTTTTTAAACAACGTGCTGTGATCCATTTTTTGTCATAACTGGTAAAAAACCTGCAGTAATCCTACGAAAATTACGACAGATGTGTGGAGATGAATATCTGTCACAATCACGTATGTTTGAATGTGCAAAACGGTTCAAAAATGGTCGTGAATCGTTGGATGACGATCCGCCGTCAGGAGCAACAATTCTCATACATACAGACGCAAATGTCGACCGTCTTCGAGAGCTAGTCCTGTCTGACCGTCGCCTAACCCTTTGTGGGTGTATAAATAAATAAACAATTGAGAAAATGTTACAGAAAAAAATTATTATGCGAAAGCTCTGTGCAAATATGGTGCCCAAAATTCTTACAATCCAACAACAATATTTGGCGAAAAAAAGTATCCCAACTTTACCGCATCCACCCTACAGCCCCGACTTGGCCTGGTAGAGGCCGTTCAGGAGGCTGCGACCGTCACCTTGAAAGGCCTTAATTTAGAGAACTATCAAGGCTGCTTCTAATCGTGGGAGAAACGTTGGAAACATTGTTCTGGGTTAGGAGGGGACTACGTTGAAGGCCGTTAATAAAGTTTGGTTGCTAACTTGATTACCCTGTATTTTATTCACAAATTCTCGGAATTTAATTGCAACACCTCGTACTCACCGTGACAGTATAATAACAGAATAACTTTATTGTGCTATAAAAACATTACTTGATGAATTTTACACTGGTTTTATAAAAAAAGTCAATGTATGCACAAATGACGGACTTATCGCTATAGCGATATCTTACAGCCAACCAATTGATAAACTAATTTTTAATTATCACCGTACAATAAACACAGTAGTAATAAAGATAAATTTAATATAAACTTAAAACAAATATATGTCAATAACTTATTCTAAGATTACCCAGGGAAGGATAAAGGATGACAGGATGAGGTCGGTTTTGAGATCAGATTTGGTCAGTGGCTGTATGGAAATAAATGATCTTCAACAACTTTTTGAAATTGTGCAACATATGTGCATGCCTGATAGAGTGAGGGAGCTGATTCCATCGAACAGAATGGACCGTAAAAGAGTGCGTGTAAACAGAAGAATATTGTAACGGAATGGCGAGTGTGTTATCCCGGCTTGATCGAAGTGGAGGACCGTGGCCTCCCAAAGGGTGGAATTTCTCATTAAGATAGGAGGGCGAAGTGGGGTTATTGAGAATGTTGTAGCGACAACGTGTGCAAATTTCTTCGATCGCGAATAGGAAGCACATGAAGTTACTCGCGAAAGCAGCTAACTTGGTCCAACTTTCGCAAATATAAATAAAATAAAAACATACCTGAAATCACTCTCACTCATTTTTTTGCTGGCATACTCAGGGATGCTTAGCGCGTCTAATAAACGTGTTCGGGACGGTATAGTACGAGGGTGAAATATTTAATATCCAACTGTTCTCAATTACCCCACTTTCTCATATTTATTACGTCGGCATATTTTTACATTTTTAGATTTTTTAACATTTTTATATTATTAGGTATTGACCCCGATCTTTTCCCTACTTTCGCAAAATGAATTCCACAAAAATTTTACCATTTTGTGATTAGTAGCATTTGTTATCCGGCAGTTGTAGCGCACAACATCTGCCATTTTCAACTATTGTTTGAAAGTTTTCTTCCCACTAAAATGTCCATTTCCTCCAACTTCATCCAGCGATAAACTCAACTTCCTGAGAGCACCTAAATGCCCAAGTTTTCCGTACAAATAGTAATAATTTCATCTTTTATTTGTTTCAGCTACTGAAACAGCTCTCAGGACGGGCGTACAATGACGGAGGGAAGAACGCTGTTAAGTGCTTCGTGAAATATCGAAATATAAAACGTAGGTGGTGAAAGTGAATCGAGAGTGTATTATTAAAAATTAGTGATTTTAAATCTTTGAGTGCGATGTGATATAAAAAATCTGCATAGATGGATAATGTGTTTGAAAGTCGTTTGAAAATTTTCAGTGGGAAAATAATACAGGTCAGTATTTTATAATTCGGTATTTTTGACAGTTGAAGAGAAATAGTGACTAAATATTAGCAAAAAGGAAGTTTTCTATGAATTAATCTTTTAAGTTTAGTATAAAAATAATTTGCCTAGATGGATGATCTGTTTGAAATTCGGTTGAAAAATTTCAGTGAAAAAATAATAAAGGTCAGTATTTTATAATTCAGTTTTATCCTGACAATTGAAGAGAAATAATGGCTAAATAATGCCACAAACGAAGTTTTATATGAATTTACCTGCGAAGCTCTGAGGATCTGGGAATGGTGCCTGTTTTCACCGGCCAATCCGGAATACTTGGCGGCTGCAAAGACGGCTTACGTAGAAAGTGTACTATCAAGTACTACTCAATTGTGCTCAATCAGGAGACGTAGACTATGAAACACTCCTAACGCTAAGCGGTGTCTTTTTTTCATTCAATGCTTTTGATATAGCGTGATTCTGTTTACTTATTTAAAAAACTTTAAAAATATCGTTGGTGAACACGCAATATATCCTTTTTGTTGTCAGTATAACGATATGTGATCTTTCTTTCAGCCTTGGGATGAGCGTAGAAGACTTAGAGACAATACATATCTCCTATCTAGCTATGCCAACATGCCCGCCAGAGGCTAACGCCTTACGGCGAGGCACCGGTCACCCCAGTAAAGAGTTTCAAGGCGATAGGTGAGGGCAGCAAACCCCGCCCACCGCCCGGGCAGTTATAACGACGAGGGTCGTCTTGTCTGCCCGGGATGTCGTGCTACGACAACCCTGCGCGTACCAGAAGGGTAAAACGCGCAGGGGGTGAAATAGGGTAAACCACCCCCCCCCCCCGTACCGCCCCGAGAACCCATTTATTCAAAAAATAAAAGGTATTTACAAAACTTAACGAGAAAAGAAACAACAATATCGTAAATTTAGGAGCCGGTAAGCGGGGTAGAGGACGCTCCAGAACAATGAACGTGAAGGCTCACTGTCCGTGGGCAGGTCTCGGAGCAGCCACGGGGGGGAGGAATCCCTGGATCCTGCAAAGAACGAAACGCCCCTCGGGGCGGTAAAGAGACGGACACAAAGACGGGCACTTCGGGCTGGAAGTAGCCGCCGAATCACGCCACCAAGGAAGAGGGTACCCCCTGGGGGGTATCCCGAAGCCTCATGCTTTCCCAAGAAGCCACCCAGTGCCCCACAAACTCGCCAAACGACTGGAAACAGCTCCTACAACTGAACAAATCCGGGTACCAAATCGGAGAACGCCCAACGCACGCGCCCACTGCATCCATCAATTTCTCCCGTGCAGCCGCTAGAATTGGGCAAGACCAAATTACGTGTTCCGCAGTTTGGCGACCATACCCACAGGCGCACCGGGGGTCATCGGCGAGTCCAAAGTCAAATAGTTTGGCTCTGAACTCTCCGTGGCCCCCAACCAGCTGCGTGGTATGGTGGTCGAACCGCAGAAACGAATTTGCCATCCGCACTGCGACGGACGGGAAAAAGCAATGGGTGAGGCGGCCCGGTCACCCGGTCGGTTATAACGATATACATTCGTTCTTGCGGCCTGGAGTGAGCGTATGGACTTGGGGACAACATAGTCCACTAATCCAGCTGCCCCACTAGTCCGCCAGAAGCTGACACCTTACGCGAGGCACTGGGAGGCACCCAGCGGGTAGCCTCACTCCTAACTAACAGATTTGGCCGGATTTTCCCGTCCCTCAGTATGGTCACGGGTTCAAGGTCGCTTGCGCGGCACCTACCTGGCGTAGGCGGCTACTCAGTATGAATATTTTGCGGACCGCAACGCCCTTTGCCTGCCATGGTCACTCGGAAACTGGTGGCCAATGGATAGATTCAAGGGTTGAAGACTGCAGGTCGCCAACTACCTCCGCTGTCATAGAAAACATACGTATCCAGAACCTCTGGTTATTAGCCGGCCGTGGCTTTCTTTGTTTATTTCGCAAGTGCAGATAGTGCTCCAACCGCCAGTTCCGCCCGAGGTATTCCCCCGAATCCGCGATCATCCAAAAGGCAATATGTCCTATCTCATTTTTACACGATCACCTCTCCTCTCATTTTTACATTTTTACACCTCCTTCCCTTCCTGGTCCCTCCCTTCCTATCCTCTTTCTTTTCTCGTTTTTTTTTTCTTTCTCTTATCATTTAGATAATCTTGATGTTATCATTTAGTGGAAAATTGTCTTTGGTGTAATTTGTATATCTATGTATCTTGTTTGGCTACTTACTTTATACACTGTTATTTTCCTGAATAAAAGAAAATTAAAAAAAAATAATAAAAAAACACGATTGCCTAACAAAACAGGAGTGTAATGTTTTCAGGTTTCATCTACGTTAGTTTTCCTTTTCTTTATTCAACCATAACTTCTTAACAGCTGAACCGATTGTTAGAATCGCTATGTCATCTCGAGTGCTATAGGGCATATTAACTGTCCGAATATCAAGTAAGTAGTTGTCTAAACGCCTAAATATCAATAAATTAACATACATTTATTGTGTTTATTGTCAATAATTGAAAGCTTTGTTTGATTACATTCCGAAAATATATATGTATTTATATGGAGAAATACATAAACCATTAATGTTTCATAAAAAAAAACACGTGTGGCACTCAAGGACTGCCGCGGTAAAGCTATTGCATAGCATTTTTAACAACTGATGCAATTATAATTATTTATTTATTTTATTTATTTTATTTTTTCTGATATCAGATAACTGCGCTCTATCGGAAAACGTTGAAATTATTCCGAATCATTTGCGGCTGCGGTAGCAAATGATTCAGAATACTTTAAACGTCTTCCGATAGAGCGCCGCGCACGAATTTTTTATTTGATAAAGCAAAAAACCGGATTATTCGAAAAAAATCGTAGATAAAAAGATAGATAATTAAATTATCTTTAAAATAGTGCAGGTTTCATAATAATACGCCAGATAATATTTGCGTAGTAGTCGTTTTTGTGTTCGGTTAGACATAATTTCACAAATTAATTACACTATGTAATATAAACAAAATCTAAAATATTCAAAGCTAGGAATATTAGGAAAATGTTCTTGTTTAACATATATTTTTTTCGAATCGTAAGCAGTACTCGTTTAGACGTAATTATCAGTTTAAAATCATTAATTTTCGTCAAGAAATTTCTTCATTCGGTCGCCGCGCTGGCCTAGGCCCGCGATAAAAGCTATGCAATAGCTTAAAAACCGTAATAAAAATAGTTATAAATACAATAACTAGAGTGGTCAACTACAACGGGCGAACCCGTCACCTCAGGAAGTTTTAACGATTAGTCGTTCTATCTCCCTGAAGTGAGCGCAGAAGACTTGGACAAAACAGTCCACCGCCATGCTCCGCCACATGACCGTAATAGGCCAACGCCTTAACCGCGAGATAGCCAGCAGTGTTATCCAGCGGGCTTACACTCACGCCCTTACTTCCAATTGCGACCAAATTACTCCAGTCTCTCGATTGGTTACGAGTATAGTTACGAGTTATTTATACAATAGTTCACTAATTTTCAGCCGAAACTTGGGAAATATACGGTTATTTTTAGTTTGTCCTGCCGTATATTATTTTTTTTTGCTTCCAGTATATTCGGAAGTTCTCTGATCTATAGGCTGATTACAGATGATCAATATATTCTCATAAATGTCTCACACCAACATAAAACCAACTTCTCCGTTTGGTTCAATCGAATTTCCACCTTATCTTGTTCATAAATATTTGACAAACTTAGATGTCAAATTTAACTCTCAGCAATGGAATAATTCCTCAATTAATATTGTTCTGCCAATTTAACTTATCCGTTAGCGATTATTGTTACTCGTTTCTTATGAGAAGTTATATTTCCAGAAATTTTTGAAAGCAAGCATTGATTATTTCCGTTGACTAAAATGAACCAAGAAACAACCGTCGATAACTACCGCCCTATCTTTATTTTGATAGTTTTGAGTAAGGTATGCTGGGAGATCGTAAGCGACCAGCTCTATCAAATAACACAAAGCTTAATCTGTATAGACACACACATGGATACGATTTATCTGCGTCAAAGTAACGGCTAAGACTGTATTAGCATGGACAAGCGTATACAGGCTAACGCAGTATATACAGACTTCTCGATGGCAGAAGGGTGTTCTGATGTGCAACCAAATTTGGTCGTTACGTAGCCGAAGGGTTAAAAGCATTACACATAATTGGTAGAGTGAGTGCCAGCCCACAAAAGAAATATTCATAACAAGTGTTTCGACGATTATGTAGATTAATTGTTAGCGTAAGTATATCTCATCAAATGAAATGGCAAAATAAATTTGGAGGATTAAACCATAATTTTGTATTTTATTAACAATCCCAGATATTTATTTGACAGAGCAATTTTCCTCAGACAAGAAAGCCTTTCTCTGCTCGGTCGGGGAAAAATTAGGGAACACCACCTGGGTACACGGCATTATAAATGTAATTAAATTAAATTCAAATCTCCCATAGTCTCTTTTTCTTGTTCACTTTCCTATGGGTGCGTTTAAAATAAGTATTTTAAATAAAATATAACCCTTGGGGGCTCTCTAGACGATCAAGCATGCTTGTCATTCATCGCGTATTCGGGAGGGAGGGGATAGTAAACCGTAGGAATATTGCAAATATTTTTTTCAAATGTTTACCAAAAATGCCTAATTTTGTAGTTTATACCAAGGAGTCACGTTAATTAAACGTAATTGATTGATGAATGACGTGACTCCCTGTAATAAAACTACAAAATTAGGCATTTTTAGTAAATATTTAAAAAAAATATTTGCATGTTTCTTGCGGTTTAATATGGGTTTACGGTTTATTTATGGGCAGGGATGCCCAACCCGTGACTCAATGCTTCACAAGCATGCTTGATCGTCTAGAGAGCCCCTAACTATTAAACGGCTTTATATTTAATTGTTATATTTTGTTATTTTTTACAGGGCTGTGCATTGTTAATGAATAATAAAATAAAAACCAAATAGTATAAAATTTGCATAGACCTTCACTCAGAAGTGGAAATGTATAGGTAAAAAGAAATAGAAGAGGCGGCGTGTTTTTGTCATGAAATAATAGAATCAATTATCATGAACAAAAATTTTAAATCAGTGAAAATGGGTAAAATGAGTGAAAATGTAAAAATGAGTTTTTATTTTTGGGTAATGTCTACATAAATCCTGCCAGACGAGTTCCGCGATTATTTAAAGTAGCCTTACTTTACTCAAATAATGATTTGTGATATTATCAATGTGTATTATAACTTTTAAATGTGTAGAAATAAAACTGACATCCATACATCACATCGATTTTTTCAGATTTTGTAATTATTGAAATATTCCCTCCAGTTAAACTTTAAATAAGTCACATTGCTTTTTGTGTATTTAATGATCGATTCAAGTGAATAGAAGAGATTTATAACTAAAAAAATAGGTACATTTCGATTGCACCTCATAATCCTTGCTAGACTTGGAATTCCTTGATTAGCATCAATATATACCAATTTAACTGCGTTCACAAACTGGGAAAATGTGTCCTAAAATATTCCTTACCTTCCCGACTATTAGTTTCGAGAGCATAGGTCGGTAGCGATATATAACTTGTAAAGGAATGGGGTATTTCATTACTTTTAACAGCGAGAGTCGTCTACTAAGCCGAATGTGTGAACGCCGTATCAGATGTCGAATGTCTCATGTCGACACGGTTAAATTTTCCGATTTTCCGATTTTTACCATCATTTATGTCATATTCCTCTCTTAATGCACAGCCGATATAATACATCTTTATATATGAGCCTGTCGACCCGGCTTATCCTACCAATTATCGTTCTGTAAACCCTCATCTCAGTGTCCAGTTATTAACTCCGTTTGTTTTATTTCACGCAGGGATCAAGACCCACTGCTACTTCGGAATTTTCGAAAATTTTAATCGGTACTAATATAAACTGGTATTATTTCAGTAGAACAGTAATATTACCAGTATTATTCCATTGATATAGATGTCGGAGTAACACACTATTTAATCCTTTTTAAACATTAAAGATTTATTGATTAAAATTTAAATTTAAAATTTAAATTCATAGTTTCATAGATTCACCTGCGGTTGACATAGGACGAGTCCCGAATGTACTCGATCGCCGTTTGCATATTGGTCTATTAATAATGGGAAGCAAAAATATATAGCAAAAGACCGAGTCAATCGCGGTATAGCCATTCTCAACTGGGTAACCGGTTGAAGAGGTCTCAGCGGCCAGAGGTCCTAAATAGACCTAAAATTTCTGTTGCAGAAGGCAACGGGAGACCACTGCACTATATTCCCTAGTAGTTAGCAATGGAAAAGTCAAAACTAGCCATGGCCCCGAGTGCTCGGCGGCCCTATAATGGGTCAGGGGTGCTAAGAATCCCCGGGTGGAAAACTGGACCGGGATCACCAGTGGATAAATTATTGACTTCGCATGTTAGTTAAAATAATATTAAGACGAGGGGTCTCCTGAAAAGAGCGGAAATGCGATCTCTTTAGGCCTTTAAGTACCGATAAATAAACCAAACGAATAGCAGGCGGCGGCCAATTCTCACGAAATTGTCGCTAAATGATTTGAGTTATTATGCATTTCTATGAAAACTGAAAGTAGTCCTACATTCCGACCCGCCTCGGCTTACAAGGGATGGAGCAAGAAAAAAAAACTTGGTCGGTCGTTGAGTTGGGGTCGTTGAGTTGAGCATTTCAAAAATATACGAGGTGGATGGCAATAAAAACTCAGTTAGTATAATACTAAAATTATATAATATTTTCTGCTCGGCTTTGGATGCTATATTAATGTAACACGACTTACCCTTAGGTTAAATTACTAAAAGACATGTTTTCGTAAATGAGAACTCTTAATAAATATCTAAATGCCAAATGGAAAATATTAAAGGTAAGGAAGAAAGGCTGATGTCTGAAAATAAAACAATTTTCGGAAGAGTAAAATTACCTAACTAAATTATTATTTTTTCATACAATCGGGAAAAATGGACCAACAGCCAAAATATTTTAAATCAATAACATGTAAAGTTTACTAAGTAGAAAAACAGTTTAGAAAAAACTTCCAAATCTAATATTTTAAGAAATGATCAAAATTTTAGTCGCTTGGTCGCCGAAAACTCTAAATAATCAACCAAATACAAAATATCTAAGCGACAACAAAAATCATCGCAGACGCTTGAGAGTACAACCAATCGACGCAGATTTTTTTTCTGATTCTAGTGATATATATAACTCAATATTGCCTAAACTGTCGCTTAGTAACTTTTTCCTTTCCACCGTCGATATGTAACACGACTTACCCTTAGGTTAATGCAATAAACTAGACTATAAATATAATTGGAAATTACTGTATTACTAGATAATAAGCTAATTTAGGTGTATTACTTTCTTAGCGTTACATTACATTTTATCTTTAGTACGTTGTTGCATACACTATAGGGATGCTGCTTTATGTAATAAGCTCTAAATGTTTAATTATATAATATTAATGTTTAATTAAGGAAAATATGTTGGCCCACCCTGTCGCGAGTGGGTTCCATATGTCTCAGAATTAAGTGAGCGTGTGAGTCCCGTTTCGACAGGGAATAAGATGGAGTCACTTAGAATTTTGATTTCCCGACGAGCGCTCGAGGTTCGGGCAGAGCGGGCGATAAAGCCCAAATATTGTAACATAGTTCTTAGTAAAAAATTGAACTAGTATTAAAGTAATCGAAAAACTGTATGTAACCGATCAGTGGCTCAATAAACGGGCTACTCCAAAGCTGTATTTCATTGGAAAACGACATTCTGGCGCCACGATCATTTTTCAACACCGCTCAAGAAAACTCAAGATAAACTGCAAGATTGTCGTATATTCAATCTGACAGTCCACTTTCCCTGTCAACCTGTGCTGCGACGAATAAGTCGCGCGATAATTAACTAGTTGTTTAATACCATAAGTAGTCCTTCGAGCCGGATTTTTGGAAAATAAAAAAGGGAGTGGTCAATGGATACCGAGTTTTAAAAACAAAAATATTATAAAACTCGACGAAATAAACAGGTGAAAAATGGAATCGAAGAGTGGAAGATCGAATACTTCCAGGCGAGCGGAATTAGTCAGCAGCAGAAGGAGCGAAAGACTTCAGGAAGTAAGAGAGGCTTCCGAGGAACTACGGAAAATTTCGTGAGAATTGGCCGCCGCCTGCTATTCGTTTGGTTTATTTATCTGTACTTAAAGGCCGAGAGAGATCGCATTTCCGCTCTTTTCAGGAGACCCCTCGTCTTAATATTATTTTAACTAACATGCGAAGGCAATAATTTATCCAACCAGTACGGAACAGCTTTTCCGGATGGCGCAGGACCGACAAAAGTATTCGGAGCTAACGGCCAACCTCCAGTAATGGTGAGGCACTTCGAGAAGAAGAAGAAGAAAAATTATAGTGCATTTAAACGCCAGTACATTTCCTTGGGTTGCCTCAGACCATTATGACTATTGTATATATCCATTTTAGCGGAGCTATATATATTTGATCAATTTACTTTGTATTGATTGATATTCCATTTGGGCACAGTAAAATTTAAAAATTAGGACCATTACCAGGCATAGCAAAATACCTTTTTATCTCCAGTTCATGGAATGGAAATAAAGGCAATTCATTTATAATTCATTATTTTATATAACCACAGCCACATAGCATATAAACAAAATATATCAGCAATTCATAATAATATGTACTCGCAATAAAGTCATATTTTTTTTATAAAAACAACCACGTAATGATATAACTTAGCGGATTCGCGACGCTTTCCCACTTCCTCTTCTCTCTTAGCGTCCGCAGCTACGTTAGTATTCAAAAGCAGTTACTTTAGTGTACATTCCTTGTCCTAGTTACCAGACGGCAGCATAAATATGAGAAATAGAGGCGAAAAATACCGAGGCTACTTAATATTATTATGACTTCTATTCTTAGTCTCAAAATCTAAACAAACCGCTGGTAACACTGGATCAAATATACAACCATAATTAATAATCGTCCAGAAGAAATATACTTCAAAACAAAAAATTTAATCTATACTAATATTATAAAGACGTAATGTTTGTAAGTTAAACTACTTATCCGATTTCAAAAATTCTATCAATAATGGAAAGCTACATTATCGACAAAAGCTATAGGATGTATTGTATTGTGATAAATATTGGTTTTCAATAAGCAATCAAGTTATTTGTAAATCATTTCGGAAAAAAATGAGCTGATGTGATGTTTTATTGGCGTGCTCTGAAGAAACGGGTTGATGTATGTGAAAACAATATATGACAAACACATTGGCCTTAAATAGGTCTATAGAAAATTGCAGCATATATCTCACTTTTATATTTAAGCTACAATAACTGCTTTTATGTTTAAAAAAAGTAAGAAAATAAGTAGTCAGTGTTTGTTGGAGACAATAGCAATGAAATAATAATCCTTATCAAAATAAATTAATCCATTATCACGGGTTTTAAAAAGAGATATAGTTAGCTATTTACTGTAAGTATTTAGGTTGTATAGTACATATATATATATATATATATATATATATATATATATATATATATATATATATATATATATATATATATATATATATATATATATATATATATATATATATATATATATATATATATATATATATATATATATATATATATATATTCGCAGTAAAATAAAATTAGTAAACGCTACTTGAATAGCAGCGAATATTATTATATAGTCTTTAGTATAAACTTCTCTGCCAGAAATTAAGATTGAAGTATCTTCTTTCATTTCATTGTGCATTGGAGGTTTTTTATTTTTATTTCGATTCAATGGCTCGTTGATAACTAACGCAGCCTAATAATGTCATATTTTAAATGTTGGAAACGTACGAAATTTTGAATTATTTCGAAACATCATCCTCCATTTATGAAACGGCCTTTGCCGATGTGATCAAAGTGTTTTATTTTAGTTTTTTCGCTTTAATTAGCCTCAATTGGAGGCATTTTGTGTTGCAAAAAGGAAAAAGCTCGATTTTTGAGATATATGGATGATGAGTGATCGTTCGTCGACGGTAAAGGGACCCATAAACTAACATGCACAATCGAAAGTCGTCCACATCCGTAAGTATATCTCATTCAAACATAAGCGTTTCCCAATCCAAGCTGGGATTTCCTTCGCTGCTATTCAAGTAGCGTTTACTAATTTTATTTTACTGCGAATCATCATCCTATGAACGGATTATTTACAAAACCTTATCAAATATATATATATATATATATATATATATATATATATATATATATATATATATATATATATATATATATATATATATATATATATATATATATATATATATATATATAAGATGATTATAAAGTAAATAATTATAAAAGCCACTTACATCGTGACGAAGGATTCCCTTGATCGGATTCGGGAATGCTTTAGGTGTTAACGAGAATGATGAATTCATCATTCTCGTTAACACCTAAAGCATTCCCGAATCCGATCAAGGGAATCCTTCGTCACGATGTAAGTGGCTTTTATAATTATTTACTTTATAATCATCTTATTGATCAATTCTAAGAAGAATATATACACAAAACTATCAAATATTTCAATATATATATATATATATATATTTATATATATATATATATATATATATATATATATATATATATATATATATATATATATATATATATATATATATATATATATATATATATATATATATATATATATATATATATATATATATATATATATATATATATATATATATATATATATATATATATATATATATATATATATATATATTTATATATATATATATATATATATATATATATATATATATATATATATATATATATATAGATATATATATATATATATATATATATATATATATATATATATATATATATATATATATATATATATATATATATATATATATATATATATATATATATATATATATATATATATATATATATATATATATATATATATATAGTGGCGAGGAACAAGACGCGTACGTCTACGAGATAGGTAGCGTGCATCTGAGATGGGACGTCTTGCACTATATATCTAAAAGTAGCATCTAAATAGGCAAATAAACGCCACCCAATTTAAATTACCCATTTGATTCAAAACTTTACGCGAAGCGAAGCCGCGGGCAACAGCTAGTAATAAATACACTTGCAGTATAGCTGGAAGTCGTTGGACCAATAAACACGACATTTCTCACATTAGAATACCAATATTAAATACAGTTATTCACTCACATCGTAGAGTAAAAAAAATATAACTGTATAATAAATTCGAGCAACGTCGTGCGCTTCCAAAGCAAAGCCACCAAAACAGCACAATACAAACTAATCTACCCCGTTAATATCTATACAATCACTAAAAGCAAGCAAGCAAAATAAATCGATAATGTGTGGATATTTACCGCACTCAGAAAAAAACATGGTGAATTTGACAACAAAAAGTTGTTAAATATGAGCCATCAAGGTAAAATAGTGGGAGCCACAACGCCAAAATTGTCGAAAAACATTGCTTATATGACAGAGCATAGCATTGTTAATTTCACAAAGGCGCGCTTTCACAACTTTACTTTGATGGCTCATATTTCACAATTTTACTTTGTGAAATTCGCAATGTTAACACATTGCGAATTTCACAACTTTACTCTGTTGATTCGCAATCAATTCCGCCTTTCAACCTTGTGGGTTTAGCAATGCGCACTTTGCTTTATTAGCAACTTTCAAGTTGTGTTTCTAACAGAGTTGTGGTTCAACCTTGTGGGTTTAGCAATGCGCACTTGGCTTTATTAGCAACTTTCAAGTTGTGTTTCTAACAGAGTTGTGGTTCAACCTTGTGGGTTTAGCAATGCGCACTTTGCTTTATTAGCAACTTTCAAGTTGTGTTTCTAACAGAGTTGTGGTTCAACCTTGTGGGTTTAGCAATGCGCACTTTGCTTTATTAGCAACTTTCAAGTTGTGTTTCTAACAACTTGAAAGTTGCTAATAAAGCAACGTACGCATTGCTTCAGATCTTCAGCATATTTTATTTGTACTGCTGTATACTATACAACCGCTGTGTAAATATTAATTGCAGGAAAACGAAATCCATTATTGCTATTCCTGCAATATTTACACTGCGGTTGACCAGGAACAGCATTGCAAATAAAACCTGAAGAAGATCTGAAGCCTATGTTGCATTACTTGTGCATGTTTGTGTATCCAATAACCTAAAACATAAACAACAGTTACACAAAATAAAACATTTATTTACTTACAACTGACATACATGTTATAACAAAAGGAGTGTTTAATTTTAATTTTACTCGAATAATTTTATGTGGAGACAGAGTTTAGGTCGGAAATAGAAAATTTCCATACAAAATAGTCTTCCAAAACTTGAAAGACGTTTCTGTAATATTTTGTATAGAAACCTATGATTTCCGTGTTAATCTCTGTCTTCTCTTAAAACCAAGATTAACAACATAAGAAGCCATAAATTTACAGATTACAGTTTTATTCATACATGTATAGAAATAGAAATAGAAATATTTTTATTGTCCGAAATTGTGGTGGTACATTTATGGTGATAATGCGTAAAACTATGTATCTCACAATTACCTGTTATTAAAACAGATTGACAAATTTACTTATGTGCTAAATTGACTTATCTGCTAATTATAATATCTTATTAAAAATGTAATTATTTCACTGGTTTAACATCTAAAAAATCTAAACAGACCGGATAAGTAGAACTAACAGTAGAAGACAATTAGAAAAAATAATTCACCAATAATATAAAAAATAAAGAAAAAATCAAAATCAAGGAATAATCGAAATTCCGCCTATAAATACGAAATGTATATAATTTAAAATGTAACAGTAGAAAACAATTAATAAAAAATAATTCACCAATAATATAAAAAATAATGAAAAAAAATCAAAATCAAGGAATAATCAAAAATCCGCCTATAAATACGAAATGTATATAATTGAAAATTTGTAATCTTCCTAATTGAATTATTGTAAAAACAAAATGAAAATGCATGCCTACAATATAATATTATGAGAAATATTCGTTTAATGTGTAAAAGCTTTTATCGATAAGCCATTTTTTCAACGCTGCGGTAAACTCTTTTCTTTTTATTTCTTTGATATTTGCAGGTAGGTGGTTATAGATTTTTATTGCATTGTATAACATTCCTTTTTTAAATAGAGTTAAATTTGGCTTGGGTGCTTGTAGCTCATGTTTATCTCGTGTGTTATAGCCGTGTTCAACATTGTTTGTTTTGAAATACTGATCGTGGTCCCTTATAATTTTGCAGGTTTCCAAGATTTATTTATTTAGAGTAGGTATTACAAAATTTAACTAGTACATTTTACCATGTCACACTGTATGTAAATGAGGCAATAGCAGAAAACTGATTCTTATTGTGACTGAGACATGGTTATGACCGAAAGTCGCCTAACTAGGCCTGAGCCTGTTCTAAGGCTGACTTGAGCAATTTTCTTTGTGCATTATGATTACTATTTATTAACAATGCATATATTTCTAGACACAATCAAATAAAACTAATTATTAAAATAGTCTACAAAAAATTAAATTAAAAATAGAAAATTCAAATCTTTTTAAAATAAAAATAAAATACGATAAAACTAAATCTAATCCAAATAATAAATAAAACAAAATCAACATTAGAATAATCAGAATTAATAAAAATGCAAATGGATTGTCACTTTTTAAAGTTACAAGATGTTACAAGATGTTGACAAGATGTTGCAGGTTTCCAAGAGGTTTCCCTTATAAACTCTTTTATGATTTTTCTAACTCACCGCCGCCCTGGCAGATGATGAACCAGCCACAGCAGATGACAAAAACTTCTCTGTAGCATCAATCTGAGTATTACGCGAAGAGACAGTATGTGTTCAGGACCCTTCTGTAACAAAAAAAATATCCAGCCTTATTACAGGTTCAATATCATATTATGCTATGATAGGAAATATACTGCAGTTAAAACTAAATTGCAATTAATTCAGTTTTTTTTACCAATAGGCATTCAATTATATTCGATACAAGCAAAATGTGTTATTTTTAAATTACTGTGGAAATTTTAATTAATTTATTTAAAATGGTGCACTATGAAATCTACACAAACCGCCATGTGAAGGCATGCTGTAAAATTGTTAAACTCACAAGCTGTTAAACTGTTAACCCCGCAGTTTAGAGCATTGAGGTAATAACAATGTCAAAAAAAAATTGTTAGCGCCAAAATTTTATATTGTTGATACCGCAATTTTTGCATTCGACAAAGAAAACGTTGCTGACCCCGCAAAGGGTAATTTGTCTTCGTTACAATATTCTATGGTTAATTTCGCAATTTTTCGCTCGCAATGTAAAAATGCAGCATTGTCTAGAAAAAAATTCTATAGTTTAGGTATTATTCTAGATTATTGATCTTTCAATATCATTCGACTATATTCACCACGCTGATTCCGAAACGAGGTATCTAAAGTAGAATAGTTTCGGTACAATGTAGTCACAGCCATACAACTCAAAGGTGGCGGAACGGCCGCGTGTTCTTATGTTATCGTGCGATGAGACGCCAATACAGACTCGATAAATATTTTTTTCAAAAAACTTACCCTGGAACGTTGCGACAGGTGTACGAGGTTGTTCGATATTAAGAAATCCAGCAGTAGCTGCTGTTCTTTCTCCATTTTTCTGAGATGTCGCCACTTAATCACTGATTGCACTTTTGAACAGTTCCTAATTGTGCTTTTAATTCTTTCTTGAAAATACGACGCCGTAAAATGCACTTGATCAGAGCGAGCGCTCCGCCCGCGCGCTTGTTACAGACTGGAATCAACTGGAATAGCGTCGCAAACAAACAGCCGAGCGGCGAGCGTGTCGCGACTTGCGCGCGCGGCGGGATTTTGACAACGTATAGGAAAGCCCCCAACTTTGTAGAAAATAAACGTTGCGGTTTTGACAATTATAGTTTGAGTTTTTCTCAAACCTATCTGCCATTGAGAAAAAATCTACGTCAAAGTTGTGTTAATATCAATTTAAAAACATTGAGGAATTATGAAAACATTGCCTTATTCACAACTTACGTAGTTACTAGCTAGCGTTGCTAGTAAAAGTTGCTAGCGCGGCAACGTATAAAATCAATGTCTCGCTTACATTGTGGAACTGACAAACCAACTATGTTAATCATGGACATTGCTAATTTATCCAAAACATTAAAAAAGCAATGTTCCGCTTACATTGTGAAACTCACAATACTCACCTATGTGAATTCCACAGATTAGCACATTGCTAATTTATCAAAGTACCGTAAAGTTGCCATCGTCGCAATGTATAAAATCAATATTCTGCTTACATTGTGAAAATCACAATCTTTAACTATGTGAATTCCGCAGATTAGCACGTTGTCAATTTATCAAAGTAGCGGAACATTGCTATCGGCGCAACGTATAAAATCAATGTTACGTTTACATTGTTAAACTCACAAGCTGTAAAATTGTTAACCCCGCAGTTTAGAGCATTGAGGTAATAACAATGTCGAAAAAAATTGTTAGCGCCACAATTTTATATTGTTGATTCCGCAATTTTTGCATTCGACAAAGTAAGCGTTGCTGACCCCGCAAAGGGTAATTTGTCATTGCCACAATATTCTATGGTTAATTTCGCAATTTTTCGCTCGCAATGTAAAAATGCAGCGTTGTCTAGTAAAAATTTCTCTGAGTGCGCCCTCTTGCAGATCGATTTTATAATATCGTGTATTTTATAATACCGCATATAGCCGGTTGGCTAAAAATGACGGATTGGATAAAAATACAAATTAATAAATAGTTTTTTTTAATACGTTATGTTGCAATTTAGTAAGAAGATTTCTAAAATATATAGGCTTTAAAATAGCGGCGCTAAAAGATTTCTGCACTCTGCGCTTAAATATATTTATTTATTTAGCAATGGAGCGCGAATGTAGGCGATTATGCACAAAAGATCCACCATAGCTAATTGCTAACAGTTTTTTTTATAAATGAGTTAAAAATATAGGACATGAGAAAGCATGTCTCTTCTGAGATTATATCCATCCATGTCTGTGATAAATGAAAATGGATATAAGTGCCGTTTTATGTATTACTGATTTTTATTTTCTCAGTACCTACCCTTTAGTTACTTGGTTATATAATTGTACTGATCCATTTATATTTAGTTGTAGTTTCAATTCAATAGGAAGCTAATGGGCCCTGTTGGAGTTGACCACGAAGAGCCATTTGTTCAGAGTCGGTTTCACTCACGGGTCAACGGCCATCCAATGGCTTCCACGCATGAAGTGCGAGCCCGGGCAAAACTCTGGCCTGAGGGCTAGTTTACCCCAGGAGTCAATCTTCTGGCGCTCCCAGACGGTTTGCACACCGTGCTGCGTCAGCCAATCGATTGTGCATTCTGACTAGCAGATTGACGCATTCTGAGTCTGTAAATAGCACTGTCTCCCTATAGAGCGAAGGTAGTTGTTCACCTTACGGCGACTGCTCTTGAAACGACCACCGGCTACCTGATTGCGGGTAAACAGCCGGGCAAAGGATGCCGTGGTCCTTAATAGATTCAGCAGACACCGTTTCACCGCTACGTAAGGGAGAGGACCGCGCAAGCGACCTCGAGCTCGTAACCAGTCGGTAGACCGGAGTAATCTGGTTGCAACTGGTAAGTAAGGGCACGATTGGCATGTGGCGGAGCTTGACGGTGGACTGTTTTGTCCTAAGTCTTCTGCGCTCACATCACGGGAGACAGAACGATCAAATTTAGTTAAAACTTGGCGTGGTTGGCGAGTTCGCTCATTGTATTCGACAGTCTAGTTGTAGTTTCAATTACTTTATGTAAACTTATAATCATAGTTTGACAATAATATAAGGTTGGCAAAACCATGTATGGTTTTGACAAATCCATGTATGCATGTCAAAAAGTGCCAAAATTGCCAATCCACATTTGTTTGAATAACGCAAACATAAAACATAGCATGTTATAAATATACATACAATGTGTGTCAATATTGCGGGCGCCCCCTTTATCTCACGATGATGTAAAGATCGTTGTCGTCCTATCACTATGAGGTAAGTCGCTACGAGATTGGGACAGTTACGAGACCAACCTCAAACAGCGAAGGCAGTGGCAAGCCAGTGGAGAGCTTTCTCGCTGGGGCTAACAGTTTTTCAAATATTTTTGTTTCATTATAGACTGATTCTACCTGTTGCAAATAATGTGTCTGAGCTTCAACATCTATTGAATGAATTTCTTGAAGAACTTCTAGAACGTATATAAATAAGAACAAAAATGTTCGTCACCCGCTGTGTCTGAATACAAAATGTGGTTCAAGATTAACGGCTTTGAAAAGTAATCTGCTATCCTCCTTAGTTTATCTGCAGACTAAAAATATATTTTAGTATATATTTGCTTTAAGTATTATGTCAAGTATTTCAGCTGGTCTAAATAGTTATAAAGCTCAATTAGCATCCATTTGCATATTAAATTAAACCGTGTAATTTTCCCCAGCTTACGCCTATCTTTGACATTGAAATATGATTATACATATATGGTATGCAATGTGTAATTAAGTAATGTTTATTTGATGTCGTTACAAATTACAAGCAGTCATATCATCGCAAAGCGATGTGGTAATTAATTATTTATATAGGTACCTGTATGCTTTGATTCCGTCTCCCATTCCCTCAGTTTTATTATGACTGACTGACTGACTATATAAAGATTTAAAATGATGTGCTAGAAGTTTACTTTGATTTATTGGAGAATTCTAATTTCTACAATGCTAACCAAAATTGTGTTTCTAATTCTGAGTAACTGACATTTGATATTAGGTAGTGAATTAAGTATGTTAAAGCGATGCTTTCTTTCAATTTTGTTTGGTTGGGTTAGGGTAGAGTGACTTGATGCGTAATATTACTAAGGAGCTTTCAAAGACACATAAGATAGTTTTTTTAATTGCATAATCGTAAAATACCTAATATGTTTAATTGTTTAATTAATATAATACTAATAATAATGCAAAATCTATGTTATTTAAAAAGAACGAAATGTATAGTTAGATATCCATTTATATCATATTTATATATCAAACAACCATTAAATTTAGTTTAACAAGGACAGATATTAAAAATTAGGGAAAAATACATAATTATATTTTAGTTCAACAGTAAATAACACAATAATAATAAACAATACAACAGAGATAATATAATAATAATCTTGTTCAAAAATAGAGCAACTTTTTACTGTTTTCCATATACAAATACAGAAAATTCTTTACTTCAAATTAAAAATATTGTGAATCGGCATAGCTGTGATTTTTTACACAATTTTAATCCAACAAACAGATTTATATTGAAGTTAAAAAGGTTTAAATGCATTCTGAATACTATTCATTGTGAGTTGTTCCTATTTTGAACCAATGGAATGAAATACACAAACCTGTAAATTACTAATTTTACAAATATTCTTATTGTCTCAAATGAGACTCATTTCAGTCCTCTAAATGGTAAAAAAATAATGACAATAGTCCTTTTCGCATGTTTACAGGATTGTACCCAATTTTTACCGTGTCTATAACGCACCGGTGCAGTCGCCAGACTTACGGCAATCCTATACTATAAAAAAACTACCCCCTTTGGTCGGGACACAGTTCTGGTTAAATATAAACAAATGTTATAAACAAAAAATTAAATACAAAGACCATCATTATATAATTTACATTTATTTTATATGATATATCTAATCAATGATAAAACATAAATGCAAACATAGCATTTGTTGCGACGTCGCCGGCCGTAAAATAGATGATTTACGGCTGCTATGAGGGTGCCCGATAAAGCATAAGACATTTGCAGAAAACTCATTTTTACGAGGAAAATGGCAAAATTGCCTCGGGTAGCCTTTATAGACATCGCAGGCGTCGCTTCGAGCGGATCGAGCGAGCGAGAAAGCCTACGGCCGCCCGCTCCCACACGGATCGAGCGAGCGAGATTCCCTACGACCGCCCGCTCTAACATAGCTAGGAGACGAACTTTGGTTCAGAAAACGGACAGTTTGAACTCGTCAAACCGAAAATAAAAGCGGGTAATACTGCCCTAAACAGTCTTACAAGAGTTGAGGTATAAGCATACAGCACCCCTCTTACGACCGGCCGTGAAAATTCACGTGTTTACGTCAAGAAACCGTGAAACACGAGAGAAAACACGTGGTATTTTCTACTCCCAAAAATAGTGAAAAACTGTTGAAGGGGAGTAGAAAACAAGATACCGTCAACACCGACCACCGGCAAGTAAACAGAAACCCAGGAATCATCGATTCAAGTTTACGTGGCCGGAAAACTGCCCTCAGCCGGTTATGGAGATACTCGCAGACGCGAAAATAACGGGAACGTATACGTGAGGTACCGGGTCAGACTCTGATGATGTTTGGAACCCGAAGAATCCACTCCAAGGAAAAGGATGGGTTTTTAGCCATTCTCTGATTGGTTGGTTGCCGACCAATCAGGAATGCGCTCTAACGAGCCAGTAGCTGCCAACCAGAAACTGTTGGTCAGCACTGAAGTCTGGACAAACACGTATCGTACCGTAACGACTTTTAGAGGGGAGGAGATAGCTTTTTTCCTAGGAAAAAGCGAGAGGTCAATATGAAAAGGGAAGATCCCTACTTTTCACGGAAAACTGTCCGCGGCGTGTCATTGGTAGACGCGAAAGCAGGTGCACCGCTGAAGTGAGTACAAATATGGGCCCACGGGCCATATCAAATCACTCGCTCTCTCAGTTCCACAGCTAACAGTCAACCGACTAGGAAGGAAGGAAGGAAGGAACCCCAACGACTACAAGGACCGCGCCATGGAACCGCTCCGCTGCCCTTGCAGTCTGGAAGCCAGTCGCGAGCGGCTCTACTGCACCGTGCAGTATTGAGCGCGGTCCAAGTAAAGGACACTACGGTCGACGAGACGCTCACTCCTATTCGGGGAGTTGAGTGTCGGTCTGAGTCGGGATTTACGGTCCGACTCGCGATTTACGGTCGACGGGGACGCTCTCTCCAGTCGTGGAGTTCGAGCGCCGGTCCAAGTCGGGACCTTCGGAGAGTCGGGCGCACGCGGCGCACACGCGGTCAGACGGGCGCACATAGGCGCAGTTTAGTGGTTTCAAGGCGGCAGGTGAGGGTGGAGAACCCACCCACCGCCCGGGCAGTTATAACGACGGTGGTCGTCTTATCTGCCCGGGATATCATGCAACGACACCCCGCGCGTACCATAAGGGTATACGCGCGGAGGGTAAAGAAAGGTAGCAACCCCCCCCCCCCCCGTACCATCCCGAAAACCCATTTATTCAGTATAAAAAACAAAATAAGATAACAACAAAAGAAGATAAAAAATAGTCGTAAAAATAATAATAAAATAAACACAAAGCAAAGATTAAAGTTACACAATGACAGGCTACCAAACACAGACAGGATGTCGGGGGGACTAATTGGTTAGTGAGGGGGTATGTAGACGTATGGGTCATGGGGCGGTCTCGTGGGGGACGGCCTAACCAAGGTCCTCAGGCAGGGGACGCGCCCGCGGGGGCGGTTTGGGGGACGGCACATAGACGGGCACTTCGGGCTGGAAGTGGCCTTCGCATCACGCCACTGGTGTCGGGGGGACCCCAAAACTGGGGTTCCCGGAAGCCTCAACTCCTCCCAAAGGGAAACCCACTTCTCTACGAAGCATCGGAACGCGCCGAAACAACGCCCACACTCGACCAGATCCGCATACCATATCGGTAGGCGCTTGGCGCACGCCAATTCATCCCGTGCGGTCGAGAGCTTTGGGCATATCCAAATGACGTGTTCTGCCGTTTGAAGTCCATGCCCACACACGCACCAGGGGTCACGGGAGAGTCCAAAGTCAGACAGCTTGGCTTTGAACTCCCCATGGCCCCCGACCAGCTGGGTGGTATGGTGATCGAACCGCAGAAAACACGCATTTTTCATTCTCGCCTCTACCGACGGAAAGAAGCAGTTTAGTGGTTTCAAGGCGGCAGGTGAGGGTGGAGAAACCCACCCACCGCCCGGGCAGTTATAACGACGGTGGTCGTCTTATCTGCCCGGGATATCATGCAACGACACCCCGCGCGTACCAGAAGGGTATACGCGCGGGGGGTAAAGAAAGGTAGCCACCCCCCCCCCCCCCCGTACCGGCGGACGGAAAGAAGCAGTGGGTGAGGCGGCCCGTGCCGCCAGCATCCCACCTCTCCTGCCAAACACGAAGGGATTCCGCACGAATCAGGCGGGTAAACTCCCCAGCTCGATACCCCGCCGGGTCAACCGAGAGGCCATGAAAGACCACTGGTCCTCCCCGACGATACCGCGCCAACGCTGCGCGCTCCAAAACCTCCAAATCGATGGGCAGGACGCCCGCACATAGGCGCAGTCAGACACACGCGGGCGCAGACGGGCGCACAAAGGCGCAGTCTGGTGCGCATCGGCGGACAGGCGGCACCCACGCGGCGCACACGCGGTACCCACGCGGCGCACACGCGGTACCCACGCGGCGCACACGCGGTCAGACGGGCGCTCAAAGACGCAGTCTGGTGCGCATCGGCGCACACGCGGCAACCACGCGGCGCACACGCGGCACCCACGCGGCGCACACGCGGCACCCACGCGGCGCACACGCGGTCAGATGGGCGCACACAGGCGCAACTTGCGGTGTCAACTACAACGGGCGAGTCCGTCACCACAGGACGTTTTAACGATTTTCTCGTTCTATCGCCCTGCAGTGAACGTAGAAGACTTTGGACAGAACAAATCCAACGTCTAGCTACGTCACAACCCGCAAGAAGCCAACGCCTTACCGCGAGAGTCGCCTTACCGCACACAGGCGCAGTCAGACACACGCGGTCAGACGGGCGCACATAGGCGCATGATTAGGCTACGCGGTGACAGACGAGGGGAGAAACCCCGCCCACCACCCGGGCAGTTCTAACGACGTAGGTCGTTTTATCTGGCCGGGATGTCATGCAACGACAGCCTCACGCTCACCAGAAGGGCGGCGCGTGAGGGGTGGACGAACGGAGCTGGTGAAAGATTCTCCGAGTTTCTGCCCACTCCGGCACCCCGTGAACCGTTTATTGGTATATAAAGAAAATAATATGGTACATTTCACTTACAACTAGATAAAGGTACATATAAAGCTTAATTCTATTTACAAAATCTTATAATTAATGTATATAATTCAAGGCTAAGATGTATAAAAATCGAAGTGACGGGCGACGATGAGGTGGTGGGACCTGACTGAAGGTGTGTTCCCGACTCCGACAACAAGCGGCTGTAGGGGCAGCGTCGAGGGCATCCAGACCGGGAGAACCTGCAAAGAAGGCACACACCCACAGGGGCGGTTAATACTTCACAGTACGGGCGACTTCGGGCATGAAGCGACCGCCGGACCGCACGGTTAAGAGGGGAGACCCTCCCCCAATGGAGGAGAGCCCCGCTGCCTCAAATCCTCCCAATTGGACACCCAATGGTCCGCGAACTCACGGAACGCACGGAAACAGTCCCCACACCCAACGAGGTCCGAGTACCAGATCGGCAGAACGCCGGCACAAGAACCAACCGCATCCAACATCACTGACCGCGCGGCGTCCAGTTTAGGGCATGTCCAAATGATGTGTTCGGCAGACTGACGGCCGGAGCCGCACGGGCACCAGGGGTCGTCGACGAGTCCAAAGTCAAATAATTTGGCCTTGAACTCGCCGTGGCCCCCGATGAGTTGCGTGAGCCGGTGGTCAAGCCGCAGGAACACCTCATTCTTCATCCGCACTGACACCGACGGGAAGAAACTATGGGTGAGGCGGCCCGTGCCGCCGGCGTCCCACCGCTCCTGCCAGACGCGCAGGCTCTCTGCCCGAATACGGCGTTTACAATCCGCCAACCTGGCCTCCGCCGGGTTCACCGTCAGACTGAAAAAGTCCACAGGCTCCCCTCGGCGAAGCCACGACATAACCGCACACTCCAAAATCTCCAGATCAATCGGCAGTATCCCAGCGATGACGGGAAGAGCGATGGTGGAGGTCGTTCTATACGCGCCAGTCAACGCCACGAGTGGGAGACGCTGGCCACGCAGGAGAACCACACGCGCAGCCTCCGAGATGGAGGGCCACGCCCAAACACGAGCGGCGTACGCCACTTGAGGTACGAAAACACCCTTGTACAGCAGTTCTATGGCCGGGGAGCGAAATGCCCCACTCGACCCTGCTAATACGACGCAGCGAGAGGAACAGGTCACGGGATTTCGTGACCACGGATTTCGCACGACCAAGAAACGAAAGGGCGCTGACAGCGAGACCCCCAGGTAGCGGACAGACTGCGGAAAAGCCACAGGCCGCCCTCCGACCCGGATCAGAGGATTCCGCTGTAGACGTCCCTTCAACAAGAGGGCTTGAGTTTTGGCCGGAGAGAAGGACAACCTGTTGCGTTTTCCCCATCCGAGGATAAGGTCCAACGAACAGGCAGCCCTTCTCTCGACCTCTGCACGGCTCTTGCCGCCCACCAGGAGGAGGGCATCGTCAGCGTAAGCGCTCACGGTGCACCCCTCCGGTAAGGGCAGCCCGAGCAAGTCGTCGAAGAGAATGTTCCACAGACTGGGACCAAGCACCGACCCCTGCGGGCATCCCATGGATGGAGCCATACTAACCGACGAGGGTCCGTACCTGATGGTAACGGACCTGTTCGAGAAGTAACTTCGGATAATCTTGAGGGGATTGTTCGGGCACTGTCTAAGGCGAAGCTTGGCAAGAATCATGTGCCACCAGGCGTTGTCGAAGGCACTGGAGATATCGAGAAAAACACCGACGACGTACCGGCCGTCGAAATCGCGGGTCCAGGACTTCGCAAAGAGGATGGCATCCTCAGTGGACTTCCCTCGGGTAAAACCAAACTGTCAATCGCTCTGGGGAGTAAGTGACAACTCGAGGCGGTCACGCACAAGCACCTCCAACACTTTGCCCAGTATGGGCAGGAGTGTGATGGGCCTGTACGATTTGGCGTCCGATCGTGGTTTGTCCGTACCCTTGGGAATGACACGGAGGAGGCCCGCCTTCCAACTTGAGGGAAAGTGACCGTCGCTTATGCATTTCTGCATAAGCACAGTCACCTCCCACCTGGCGAACCCACAGACGCGTTTAACAATGCCCGCCGTGATGAGGTCGATCCCCGGCGCCTTACGGTTCGACAGGGAGCCGATGACCCTGTCGAGTTCCACCGCAGTAACATCCGAAACGTCAGGTACGCGAGAGTCGACGGCTGTGAGCCGCCGAATCTGCTTATGATGTAAATCATCCCGAGCGGGCTGATCCGAGGGACAGAGCGTATGCAGGAGCGCCGTAAGCGTCCCTTTAGTGTCCAGGGTGGCGGCGGCAGAGTCGCCGACCATGATGCTAGAGAGGAAATCATCGGCGCTTTTGTCGTTTTTAAAAAGTACCTTTTTCATGTCCCAAGGATTGGCGTTACCGACGTCGGTAACCCAGAGCCTCCAAGACTCCGTCTTTGCGCGCCTGATAGCAGCGTGGTAGACCCGACGAGCCGAAGCAAGGTTTGCTTTGAGCGCACATTAGGCGCAGTCGGACGCAGCACAAACGGGCGCACTCAGGCGCAGTCAGGCGGACGTAGCCCAGACGAGCGCACCCAGGCGCAGTCAGGCACACGCAGACGCACACAGGCGCACTCAGGCGCACTTAGGAGCACGCAGGCACACAGAGACGCCGCTCGACAACAGACCACGAGAGATCTTGTTCGACCCGCTGCCCGGGAAGAACAGGATAGACATCTAGAATAAAGATTTTTGTAATATTGTGTTTTGTATCTAGGCTATAAAAAACTTGTATTGTGTACCTAGGCTATGTTTTATTGTGAAATTTATATTTGTTATGTACCTAGGTTAATTGTTATATACTTGTTATGTCTGATTCTATTGTAAAATTGTATTTGTTATGCACCTTGTACTAGGCTAAGATTTCATGTATGTAAATTTATTGTGTGTCGCTCAAAAACATTATCGAAAAATAATATGCCGTGTTGGCAACTGTGAGTG
This sequence comes from Micropterix aruncella, assembly GCA_944548615.1. Classification (NCBI taxonomy): domain Eukaryota; kingdom Metazoa; phylum Arthropoda; class Insecta; order Lepidoptera; family Micropterigidae; genus Micropterix; species Micropterix aruncella. The sequence goes on from OX155958.1 coordinate 22,106,590, forward strand.
GAAGGTGTGTTTTATTGGTGCAGGGGAAGGGGAGTAAAACGGTGGTAAAAGAGAAAGACTGAGGCGTATCGAGGCTTGCAGCAGGTGTCGTGGCCGCCCGTTACAGGGCAAGCGGCGACCAAGCGGTGGACCTCTTTTTACAGTCCTGGGTCCACACAGCGCTGGGTCGGTCCGCGCCTCAGGGCACTGCATATGTTGTGCAACGGGCGCAACAGCATTAATAAATATATTTTTTTATTAGGTAAATACGTAAATAAATATTAAGGAACCATACTTAAATGTTTTTATTTTCTTCAGTTATTTTTTTTTAAATATGCAGAATTATATATTAAAAAATTAAAATTAATTTATATTAAAATATTGAAATGTTCCATCAATTATATGGGTTTGTCGTACCCACCCTATGCTCCGAGATACAACTTTTAACCTTATGCACGCCGGGTACCATACCATCTGTACCATAAGATCTTCATGGGTCTTCGATGACTCTTAGTTAAGCAAGTTTGCCTTTCAAGTCTCCATGTCCTCCAACAAGTTGTGTGGTAAATGACCAGGATCTACACACAAATTTGATTTAAGTGTATATAAATGAAAGTGTGTTGTTGTTTGTTGCAGGGCTTGTGCGGGCGTGTGGGTGCGGCGTGGTCGCGAAGGGCGGCGGGGGCGGCGATGGTGGGGGGGCGGGGCGGCGCGGCGTAGGGCGGGCAGCGATGCCCCGTGCGCCCGCCGCAGCGACTCTCCTGCCGCTCATCATACCACTACTGGCAGTCAGAGCGTGCACAGCGGGTAAGTAATGCCGCGCACACACTATTCTATTACGACTCCCGAGAGACCACAGCCGCATCAAAGCCTCATGCATTTATAATATAAACGATGGCGAATATGGCACACCAAGATGAGCACCTTAACCGGTCGGGCGCCAACAATGCCTATAGGCATTTTGCTTCGCTTCGCTTCCGCCAGCCCCCATATATTTTTCATAAATATATTATATATTAATAACAATATAAGTTATTAGGTAACAATACGGAATGCATAAAAAAAACAATATTGTTAGTATTTATTTACAAAATCGACCAAATAGTTGCGGCCCAGTTTTTGCGCGAAGGCTGGCTTCCGACAGGTTAAATAACAATCTTCTTGACTAAAATAATGGTCAAACAAGAACAAGGTCCTAAACAGTCATGTCCTCATGTTCGCTAATGTATCGGGCATAATAGTGTATTAAAACTTTTGGAAAGTAAAACGTCGTTGCCGACTTTACAAATCTGTCAGTAGGTCATGTATATGCAGCATCGCTCCACTAAACTGCACTTTGAGAAAAATATAACGTATATAACCCCATACGTATGAATTACCATGAAGCGAACGGTGTTGGCGTGACGGTATTTACCGTGCCGTAATGGTAAAACATAATGTTATTGCATTACGTCGCGACCTTAGGTTATCTCTTGTAATATGACAGCATGCAGTATTTTTTTTATTTTTTATTTATTTATTTATTTATCCTATGAGTAGTAGTTGACGTACTTTTATATTTGGATACATGAATTCTGATGAAGCTATAGTATAGGTACTATTATTTTCTTATTAACCGTACGAAATATTCTGATACATATGCTCCAGTTATAGAGTTTCAACAAAATTCCTTGTAATTCAACAAAATTAGGGTTGAAACATCGTTATTCTGTATAAAACCGTGATAACAATATGGTGATGAATGAATCAATCCCATATATTTTTCTCGGTGAATTTCAACATGCTCGCTAATATATGGGTCATAATAGTCTATGGCAACTTTTGGAATGTAAAACATCGTTGCCGACTTTACAAATCTGTCAGTAATGTATACGTAGCATCGCTCCACTAAACTGACAGCATTTACGTAGAAATATTGTAACGCCACTATGATGCAGTGAGATGCTTTCTGCCAATACCTTTAAATCTCACTTCGTCATTTATTGCCGTAATGTCGTATCCTTATAACCCGTGAAAGCAGTGTGTAGCACCACTGCGATAATTCAGTATTGCCAGGCAATCAGCACGCTATGATTTACACAAGTACGTAGTACCAGTACTGTTGTATTCTGTCACCATGTAAACAATCCTTCCATTGACTGTCCTTCCAAGGGCATTCACCTTCATTGAACCAACCAGCTAACTTAGATAACTACCTTGAAAGACTTTCAACAACGATACTAAAAGAACTTTATTATTTGCGATCGATCGATTGACATTACGTTTTAAATAGATGAGCTCGCCATCTATTTGTTTATTATTGAATCGGGAAACATACACCATTTGCATTAGAAAGTACGAAATAGAATAGTCAATTAAAAAGCTTATAATATTTTTAAGTATGTACCTACAATAATAAGTTACTCTATTCTGTAATATATATAATAAATAATTGGAATATACAAAAATTAAACGTAGAATGTTGAATCTCTTATATTTTATAAAAAAATCAGTTGCTATTTTAATAAGATTTTATTTAATTTTATTCCGGGTATAGAATTATAGCGGTGGGTAAAAGGTATGTGTAAGCGGATAAATAGATAATTATGTGTATGTATGTATATTTGTAAGGGTGTGTGTTTGTATATGTGGGAGATTATAAATATGAGATAGTTTGCAAGTCTGAACATGTGCGTGATCGTTGAATAGCCACTCATTCACTCCGTTCCAACGAAACACTCATGTTCTCCAACTTTGTTTGGAAGTCAAGTGGCAACGAAAGTCATATGGAGGATGTCAAACACATATAAACACTTGAATTTATAATTGTTGAAATTCATGATTCTGTTGAGCATAGCATTTTCAGCATAATTTATGTTACTACGAGACACCACAATTGAGTGCTGTGACTTTGTAAGTTTAGAGAGCACCCTAAGGTTATCTTTTGTCCACCTTAAGTGTGGACTGTCTGGTAAATTATTGTCACTTTTACAGTCAAGTGTCAAATCGGCATCTTTTGCATTGTTCTATGAAATTGAAAAATTTGTGATAGTCAATTCGTTGCATATAAGTGTCAAAAATTTAAAATTATATTCCAAACCAGTCGATCGCGCCATCTACTGGAGCACAGATATTCAGTTTTTCTTAGTAAACAATATAATCCGAGTTAATAAGCATTAATATCGTTCACATATATATTAAACAGTAACGGCCACAGGTGGGAGCCCTGTGATGTAACTGATGGGATGCTGGAAAGAGTTGACTTGTGCCCTCCTAATATCACAACTTGGCAACGATTAGTTACACAAAAAGATTCATATAAGTAAGTTACCATGAATGGAGTGATTGACGCAATTGAATGCCTTAGAAAAATCTGTGTAGCCGTCGCGGCGTCGGTTTGCCTACAATTGTCCGTATATTTAAATATTATATTAACGAATGATCCAAAATTGTAACCACAGAACGTTTCTTGATGATGCAGTACTGACATTCTGTAACTAAATTGAATACTACTCAGGGTGAAGATGTTCATGTACTATTTTTTCAACCATTTTAACAAATATTAGAGGAATCGAAATAGGCCTGTAGTTCTCAATTAAATGTTTAGCAACATTCTTGTGTATCGCAACAACCACCTCGATTTTATAGGCAGATGAAAATAGACCCTAGATGAAAATAGATAGAGAGAAATATTATCACTGCTCGCCCCTTGTTAGGTCAGCACCTCCCATAACAGCATCGTCGCTGAGATTATCCGGGTGGGTAACGAGCCACCTTTTTCATCGACTCGATGAATGATCAAGGCTTTAATATTTTTGGAAATTCCGTCGCCAATATTTTTAATGTAAACCTCCAAACGGTTTTTTGGATTTTTTTTGGCGACTTCACCCTCGATTACGGTATTTTTTGAGGTCGCCACATATTTCTGCTCCTCGAATTCTTTAATAAGAGTAATAAGTGTTCAAAAATTATATTTGGCAGCAATGAAAAAGTCTCGGACCTTTTTATGTCGGATTTCAACTGATAAATGTCCTCGAGGTCGTCGCATATATTATGCAGCTGTTGAAGTTCGTTCTGATTTTTTTTAAATTTGCGTAGCCCTTTTTCGCCCTTTGATGAGGTTTAAGATGTTAACTGGGTAATCTTGGCTGGCGACTTAGGAATTAAAGATCTAGATCTACTAGGCGAAATGTCTTCTTCAACAGGAAAAATAACCAAAATGTAGGTATCAACTTACAACATAAAAAATAGAAGAAATCTAAATTTTATACTTAGTCCTAAAACCTGAAAAATACAATACTGATATTTAGTCAGACTCGTTACAGTTATGACAAATGTAATGGCGACTACCATCTGCGCACTCTAATTGGAACCGGAGCTCACATTTCCCTTGGCATTTGATCCTTTTTTCTCCAGCCTGAGTCAGACCCTGATTTTACTTGTGCCACAATCGTAACCAGAAAATATATCACATCCGTACCCAACGCACTGCTTTGCAAAAAATAATCGCCATGACAATAGAAAATAATCGACATACTTAGTAAATACTTCTATGTAACTACCAATGCTTGGCTTACGAGGGAAAACACTCATTACTCTATATATACAAATATGAGAACAATTATTAAAAGACATCAAATAAAAATACTTACTTTTGACCGTTAATAAGTAATATAAGCTTCTGCTAGCGGTAGTGGCGCGCGATGACTAACGCAATACTTACCCCCTTTGCACCCTCCTCGATATTCCTTATAGTTTCGCTAATATGGCGACTGTGTCACAACCGTACCCTGGCACAACCGTACCCAGTGAACCATAGTATGGCGACGCTGTTTTTCATAATCCCGATCAAATTGTCATGTCACATATGTGAGTGAGAGAGGTATATATAGGTAGATTATTATAGGTACATAGGAGCCGGTGTCACTCGACGGAACCCCAGTACCTTGGAAGAAACACGGTCAAGTACCTCGGTATGCACATCGACCGTCAACCGCCTCAACTTCTCGCACGCTCGAACTTCTCGCACGAAGCAACGGTCGCCGCTTCGAAATTCGTTGTCTATGCGCTGCTGCCTATGCTCCGTTCGGCCGCGATCCCGGCGAAGACACGACTGCTGATGCTGAAGACGTACGTGAGGACTGAACTCACGTACGCGGCACCGGCCTGGTACAACCACATCTCGGCATCACAGCGGACGAATGTCCAGCGAGTGCTGAAATTGGGGCTAAGAAAAATGTCGGGAGCCCCCTTGGTACTTCCGAAACGCGACTCTGAAACGACTTTTGGGCAAAACAGAGTCTATGGAAGAACACGTAAAGCGCCTCCCGCGCGCTATGTAACTTAAGGCCTATACCTCGCCTCACGAGCACATCCGACAGCTCGCTCCGCTGCACACCAGGCCGCTAGATATCCGAATGCCGTACCCGCGTAGTCTACTCAATTAACGGACCACCAATACACAAAAAACCCTTCCGGTATTCTTCTGAGAGCTTGTACAATGAATCTAAAGTCCTTGACATTCGTCAAATATACGCTAAGGTAGTCCTACTCTACTACTATAATCATGACAATTATCATCTATATTCAACACACCATAAAGGAACACGAGTAACAACAACAAGACAGCACTTAATCCAAAAAAAGAGAACAAGTTTTGCACAAAAACACTTCTCTTACATTGCTCCTCGACTGTTCAACAAAATGAATAGTGTTTTTCCTGCAGGACTGAAATCTAGAAGTAGTCACGGCGTAAAGAAAAACCTAACTAAGTCACTTTTGACTATGGGTCGACAAGAAACGGAGACATTAATAACATATATATTAAAATAGTGCACGATTTGTGAGATATAGTATATATATAGCATTATTTTATATTTATCTATAAAGTATATATGTATTTATATATGTATGTATATATATATATGTATGTCCCAAAATTTAATATTATTACGCTTTCTTATTCTATTTTTAACTTCTCAAATGTACCATAATAATATACAAAGATGTATTACAGCTAGTTACGTAAACCACTATACTTTTTTTATATTAAGCCTACCTTAGTACAGGCGAGGCCTAGTTAGGATGGCTTTGAATTTTAAAAAATGATGTAATATTATTGATAAATAAAGAATTTTGAATTTTTTTTTGAATTTGGGTATCGCTGCACAGCAGTTATGGCCACAGAATATGCCATCTACCTACTCCCGTCTCATTTCTTTACGATAAGGCGCCTGAGGGCGTAGCATCGAAAGCTTGGACGCGGAGCTCTGCGATGCCTTATTACGAAAGCTAGGCGAATGGGCACGGCTCATGAAAAGGGAAGACGTCGCGGATCTTTAACAGGGCGTGTCGACCGAAATAAGGCTGTTCGCTGATCGCTCTCACCTCACCTTTGCGCTCTTCTGACGAGATGTACTGCTTTTTCGTGCCATTTATATATTCGGGGTTTATAATAAAAGACATTCAGGACTTACTCGATAACTTGATGATGATGAATGAAGCAAACGCCAACGTTGGCGATATTACTCACAAATAAAAACCCTATCCAGTATGATAATTGTATTTCTTATGCGTTAACCCGACAAATGACAGGCGTCCTTTTGGGGATGCAAGTTTTAATACACTGGAATGACAGGCGTCCACTTGGTCCAGTGATGACGACACGATTGGCCGTTTGCGTTTTGTAATTTGTCGTCATTATTATCTTAATTGATTTACGAGATAAGGTTATAATGTTTTATATGTCAAATTTCAATGCGATAATTTTACAGTTCTTCTTTTTATGATCCGTATAGTGGTTTACAAGTTATGGTCGTTTTTATAAAGGTCGTCGATTTTGCGCGCGAAAAGGTCGCGCGCGAATGGGACAGCTGAATTTTTACTCCGCGAGGAGAGGAGTTAAGGCCATCCGTTGCTAAATCACTGGAAAATATGTTCGCCTACGATGTAAACAAATATCCTATATTACTGAATGCACTCTAATTGGATTCCAAGGACACTTATAGCTCCGAGAAGAAATTTAAACCAGACGATAGAATACGTTTTGGATATGTACAATCTCAAAAATGGTGAATTATAACTAAGAAACGGAGCGAAATTACAAACACTTGCGATGCGTTGACAGTTGACGTTGCGTTTAACGCGCGATAAAACTACACTCTTACATAAAAGAACCTTGTCAGTATAACAAGCAAATTGACTTCCAGTCGTCAGTTGTGTCTTGTAGCGCGAGAACCTAATGAGTGTATTTTGACGTATTTGAAATACGTATAATACACAATTCTTTCTAAAGCACTGTCAAACGACTCATATATTTCGCCTATCAGAGACTCCATATAATGGTGTTTTGAATAGAGAATATGGTGAGATACAATGCGGTGGTATTACCGTCATATCATTGCTTAGAAATGTATTGTACCTAATCTAAAACTATACACATATTTTCGACGTAATCAAGGCGTAATCATACATATGTAATCATACATATGTAATACAATGTAATACAATCAGCCTGGCATTTTCCGTTTCACCAACAAAACTGTTGGATATTTTTCTGACAGTCTTGACGATTAAGATTGATTTAATGCAAACTTAGTTAAGTATATGCTTAAACAAAGTGACAATGAAAAATACCACCAGGTTTTTGTATGTCATATAAAATTATTTCGTATAAAATACTAGAACGTAGATCGTAAAAATACGTAAATTAACTTTCCTATTTGGTTATTTTGTCAAAGAAAATGCATCAACACACATTGTAGATGACGTGTACGTGTAGCACTTGGCGTGTTTTTATTGCGAATTCGAATGGAGCTCCGGGTGACCTGAAAACAAAGTATGGCTTTTAACCTCGAAACGTAAATGGACTTCTTAAAATAACACAGCAAAGCACCCAGCGTCGTTTAAACTGAGTGGAGTGTCACTTGCCATGACTTGTCCCAACGAACCGCTTATATCAAACTCTCCAGAGATTTAATCCGTTGGCAGGAAAACGTTGGCAGGCTGCTTAGGGAAAACCCAAAAACGTGGCCGAATAATCAAACGAATCGCGGGTATAGCTATTACGCTGGTTTTTTAACCGACTGCCTAAGAAAAAAGGAGTGTAATGTGTTAAGGGTTAACCTATGTATGTTTTTCGTTTCTTTATCAAGCTATAATAGCTGAACGCTCAAACCGATTTGGAAGTATGTGGTATTGGTAGAACCGTTATATCATCCTGAGTGTCATAGAGTACCTTAGAAGCGGTTACTATACTGTTTATTGATTAGGCAAAATGAAAAAATAAAAAAGAAATACTAAAATTTATTGTTTATAAATATAATATTATGTACAATGTTTAAGATCTAAGTATATTGATCTAAGTAATATACTTAGATCTTTAAGATCTAAGTAAGACGTAATTGCATGTAATTTACTTATTTGAAAGTTACACCGTTTGATATATAAATATGTTATGTATATGTATATATAAAAGTACTTTATGCCAATGTTTATGTTTATGTTAGTTATGTATTCATTGTATTTATGTATTACTATGGTGTTGGCCATTTTAGTGTTGGGTATATCATAATTTCCTTCTACAAAAATGTGTGTATGATGGAATATTTCCGCGTGTGTGTGTGTGTGTGTGTGTAATTTTTATTTGAGTGTGATTGTCTTGAAACTTCATTCTATTATTTATATAACCGAACGTCATACCTTTCAGCTCGCGGAAAAGCAATATCCTAAGTAAAATATCAGCATCCCTAAATACGGGCGTTTTTGCTAAGTTAGGTATGCGATGAGCCAATGGCTATGAGTTTAACTGGTTTTCCCTGAACGATTTATTACAATGTATACTGAACAGCATAATTAGTTAATTAATTAAATATTTGATTTTGTTACAAACTATTACAATATCCTCTATCTCGCTGGAACCCCCCCTAAAAATCCATTAGGGATTTATAAATATATCTAATATAAAGCGAGTTGTTTTAATATCACCTGTCAGGGGGGCATAAAGAAAGTGCTGTCAGTCACTTCAGCAAAGGAATCACGACGGGCACCTACTTAAGGAATTAGGCGAAAGTTTAAAATTTAATGGCGTTAATTATTTTCTCATCGGACAAGGCTTTGTAAATTTGTCTTGAAGTGGCTTTGAACATTATGCTACGCTGAAAGGTGTTTATGTATTCTTATTTAAACTAAAATTAACATAATTTGATTGAAATACAGAGAGGCTCTAGCACAGGAAGAGTTTCAATTAGTCCACTTTTTAAACTTATTTTTATTCAAATGTGTATGAGTCATAGTTCCGACACTGAAGCCTTAGTTATAAAAAAAAAACAAGTTTTCAAAAATTTGTGATTTGCTGTTATTATTTTGGTTACTCCAAAACTACAGTTAAAGATAACTCTTTAACCGCGGTTCATTTCCTTGGCTTTTGTCATAGTCTTTTTAATTTGGCTGTGCTTTCGTGCTCCCAACCCGGAGACTTAAAAGCCAGACGAAATAATAAATTTATTCGCCGATTCGTTTTTAGTCTCAATTTTATTACCAACTTGAGAGAACAAATATATTTTTTACCTCATAGGACCAAAACTCATTTTGATTTTAAATCTACGGGATAATGGTTAGGATCACTAGAACTGTATAAATTAAAAACTTAAGAATGTTCATGTCGCAACGACCAAACGCAACAGGGACCATTGTCGACGCAATATAGTTTGATTACGCGTCCGAAACGTTGATACCACGAAAATATCAAGTTTATTTAATGGCTGTTACTAATATATTAAATAAATATACTAGGGCCGCAGTTAGCCGAGCCTCGATTAACCGAGTTTCGGGTTAACAAAAGTTGAAAAGGCCACGGCCAGGCCATGTTTTTACCACCAAAGTCACCCCTCTACTCCAATGTTACTATGCAGTACTGTATTTTATAATATATTTATACATAATTATGTATCGTATTACATTTTTAACTGTTTACATTTGAATATGTAATAGGTGTATCATTTTACTTTACTGAAAATGTTTTCAGTCATTTTAAAGTGTACGGGTTTTTTTCCCCCTCGATTTACGACAGAGTCCGTGGTATACAAGTTTTCCATTATCCGAGGTACTTTCGGTCCATATTTCCTCGGATAAGCAAAGTTCTACTGCACTTTAATCCACGCAGTTGTCTTACGACAAGTGATTGCCATAAAGTAACAAAAAGGATAGTCTTGCGGCAATGACATTGCATCGCTGCGTACGACGGCGACGGATCAGTATGTTGCCAGTGCGCCTCGCAGTATTCGTTTGGAATTTCCTCGTCAGAGTCGTTATTTTAGTGTAAATTGCAGAATATTTAAAAATATTGGCTTTGTTTCAATACCACCTCTAACATCTTCATTTACATGTCAGTGCAGTTTTAGAGCCTACAAAGACAATTTACGCACTGAAAAGAAACGGAATACGGACCAATATTTTGTGGATAGAACCTAACAATTTAGTGTTTATTTATGCGTTTGCCTTATTAATATTAATTGACTACCTTAAAATAAAGATAAAATTCACAAAATTCCCAAATTAAAGACATGCATGTCATTATATTCTGTTCGATTCTCGACTGTTTTCAAGTTATCCCACAAAAAACTCGCTTCGCTTTCACTGATCGAGAGTGAAATCACACAAACATAATAGTTCAATATATTTAGCGACGGACGATGGTTTGTTTTTAAAATATATACGTTACTTCGTTTTTCAATTCTTGGACTACGAGGCATAATAAGATATTTCCGGACAATAAAGTTTTTCATGCTAACTCTCGCAAGACTTTAGTATGGGAGCTTTTTGAAGATATTTTCAGTTCAAGAATAATATATGTATACAATAAAAGAAACAACATTCTTTGCACCATACCGAGAGAGAAAGAGATACACAAACTGACGAAAACACAAGTAACCAACACACAAAAAGAGTAATTGAAAACAAAAACTCATTTTAACGGCGAAATAAATACAAACGACATTCAGATCTCATCTAATAGATGAACAGAAAGGCAATAAACACACAGGTGGATTTTTTTCATTTAATTTTGCTGTGGTATGCTGCGAAGCAAGGTAAAGCGCAAAGACACATTACATGCCCCACACATATTCCTACCTCTTTTTTGGCCTTCCGTTGCTTGAAAAAAGACATGACGACGCCTGAGAGGATTTGCATAGGAGGCGGCCGGCGAAACAAACGAAGCCATCTTACTCGCTAACGTTTTGCATGTTAGTCGGAAAGGGTTATCTGCAACTCGATCCGTGGAAGAACGCGAGGGCAACCCCATCTATTTGCACACGAAAGAGACCTCGGCGAATATATATAAATTGATAGACGGGAGATATTTCAATAATTCGTTGGCGAATTAATTGCCAAGAAATTTCAGTCCGTCCCAGATAATAGTAGACTAGAATGCGACCACAGAGCTATAAAAGGTAATATTAATATACAATATTAAATAATCAGTTGTCTTTCATGGTATATGGGATAAAATTGGGTAAACATAAAAAATAAAAAACTACATTACCACGTAAAGTTTGTACCAGCCTTTGTTTCGGCGATGTTGCAACCGCCCGTTGTCCAGGATAGACTGAAATGCTGTCAATCGTTGTTTTGCGGATAGGGGGTAAACTGCTGCTTATTTATAATGTCAAATATTTGGGATACTCTTCGATTTCATTTCAGTAACAGATACAGTCATTTCATAAAATAATGTAATTAATAAATAAAAAAAAACATTGTTATTCTATTTTTTTCTTTGACACAACCGTGGCACTCTAGTGGGACTCCCGAAGTGAGCTCGCCTTAACACAGGGGTGCCTAGCAAGGCGGGCTTTGCGTTTAACATTTGCGTTTAATGTTTGCGCTATGTAACCAGGGCTTAAACAAATGTGTATATAACTTTAGAAGCATACGACGGCATTTTCTTAATTGTAAATTCATTTTCTGTTGGACTCATTCATTTTAATGTAAACGTAAATAAAATAAATAAACAAAATAATTTAATTAACCTTTTCACTACACTTCTATCAAAATCATCGATACCGGTTAAGGCAGCTGATTATATTGTCTATTATCTTAGTGGATATGGCACCTAGATATTGCCATCTATATTCGAATTCTACATACAGTTCTTATTAGAGACTTACTGCACACGGCATGCTGTGATATCCCTGGTTCGTTAAAGGTAATTTCCAATTTTATCCTTGGGTCATTTTTAAATTATTTAAAAAAACAAAATCATGCTGTGAGTGTTATATATGACTATTAATATCACCCGGTATTTTTGAAATATTATTGTAAAATGCATACATTGTAAAACAAGCAACATCGAAAACCGATCAAATTAAGTCTGTGTGCCAATACCACGAACGAATCTAAACAAAATCCATAACTACTGCCGTAATTAACGATTAATTTTAAAATTTAAATTCATAGTGACAGCATATTTTAAAAATTTCTCAACAATAAATATTAATTATAATTATTAAATGTAGTGAATAAAATGTAATTATGCAGTCTAGATTCACCTGCGGTTGACACGGGACGCGTCCCGTATGTACTGGATCGCCGTTTGCATATCGGTGTAATTATAATGGGAAGCAAAAGTATATAGCAAAAGACCGAGTCGATGGCGGTATAACCATTCCCAACTGAGCAACCGGTTGAAGAGGTCTCAGCGGCCTAAGGTCCTAAATAGACCTACAATGTCTGATGCAGAAGGCAACGGGAGACCACTGCACTATATATCCCTAGTAGTTAGCAATGGAAAAGTCAAAAATAGCCATGGCCCCGAGTGCCCGGCGGCCCTTAATGGGTCAGGGGTGCTAAGAATCCCCGGGTGGAAAACTGGACCGGGATCACCAGTACGGAACAGCACTTCCGAATGGTGCAGGACCGACATAAGTATTCAGAGCTAACGGCCAACCTCCAGTAATGGAGAGGCACTTCGAGAAGAAGAAGAACGATTAATCGCTAATTTAGCGGTAAGCTTTTTTTATCCAGATCGTAATAATATTATGGAAATCCTACTGACACCTTACTTTATCGCGCGCTTCATATGTGACTACATCAGATTTATTAACTTCTAATCTGTGCTTCCTTGTCAGAGCAATGAAATGCTAATTGCCTTGTGACACAATTCAGTTTGCGCGGAATATAGCGCAGCATCAGGACAATGCAAGCGTGTACATTAGCAATATTAATAAACTAACAGTAAAACTGCCACCCTTTGTGGCGAAAGCACCAGCAATTTGGGTCGCTCAAGCTGGAATTCCTACGGAAACAACTAAATATCAATATATCGTATCTTAACCAGATACACATCAGGCCGCTGGAATAAGGATTTTCTCATTAAACTACCTCACGATAATCGTTACGAAATACTTAAATGTGAACTCATTCGTTGCCTTTGGAAATCAGAGCAGCAAAGCTTTATATAACCAATCAACGATAAAGTTGTGGAATAATAATTAGAAATATAACAATTTGCCAAATAATATTATCGTCTAAAAAAACTGAATATTTACCATATTTTTATTCATAGAATAGAATAACTTTATTGTACTATAAAACATAACATAATGAATAAAACACTGATTTATAAAAAAGACAATTTATGCACAAATGGCGGACTTATCGGTATAGCGATATCTTACAGTCAACCATTTGATAAAATAATTCCTAATGTTCACCGTACAATACACAAAGAAGTAGTAAAGTTAAATTTAAAATAAAGTTATACAAATATATATCAGTAACTTATGCTAAGGTTTCCCAGGGAAGGATAAAGGAGAGGACAAGGTGAGGTATTTGGTTAGTGGCTGTGTATAAATAAATGTTTCTTCAACAGCTTTTTTAAAGTATGCAACGAAGGTGCATGCCTGATAGAGTGAGGGAGCTGATTCCATAAACGATCAGAATGGACCGTAAAGGAGTGCGTGTAAACAGAAGAATGATGTATCGGAATGGAGAGTGTGTTATCCCGGCTTGATCGAAGTGGAAGAACATAGCCTCCCAAAGGGTGGAAATTCTCTTTGAGATAGGAGGGTCAAGTGGGGTTATTGAGTATGTTGTAGGTAGCGACAACGTTTGCATATTTCTTCGATCGCGAATAGGAAGTCAATGAAGTTGCTCACGAAAGCAGCTCATAACATAGATCTAGAAATAAAACAAGTTTAAGCTTACTATTGTCTTAAACCGTCCTTAAAATACAAGTCCACGGCTCTCATTAGAGCGAAACTCTCGGCGTTAACATAGGTACTAATTGCAGTGGCAATTCAGTCAGTTGCAAAAGAATTACTAAGGCTGTTTTTTTAAAGGAGACTTAATATTTGACGACTTACAGCTGACAACACCCATTTTAGGGCGGAAAATCGACGTAAACATTTTCAAATGTTTCTTTTAGGTTTCGTCATGAGGATTGCTGTATTAGGGCAATAAATAGTAACACCCACAGCGTCAATCCAACAAATGTAATAATAATAATAATAATAATAAAACGCTTTATTCGTACGAAAAGGCGAGCTTATTGCCTGCAATCAAGATTTTAGAGCTAACCTAAATACTATTGTAACAACATTATATGCGAGTAGATGCTACATAACTTAACCTATATAAAGAGACTAAGGCAAAAAAGAGGATAGAAAGAAATATGTGATAGAGGATAGAAAGAAATAAGTGAAAAGAGTGAGGTGCGCGATCTGGGTTTAGTATTAGATAATAAACTGCTGTTTGATAAACACATCGACTATGCTACCGGAAAAGCTCATAAAATGTTAGGATTCATCCAGCGAGTGTATAAACCGTTTAGCGATGTAAGAACCCTTAAGATTTTATACTTCTCCTATGTACGCAGCATTCTCGAATACGGATCTATCATTTGGTCGCCTCAATATACAGTCTATAAAAATAGAGTTGAGAGACTCCAGAAGTACTTCATGAGACATCTTGATTTTAAATCGTTTCAAACCTCCGAAAGTTACTCAGAGAGACTTAACCGTCATAACATGGACTCACTCGAGGATAGGCGCCTCCAATATGATATACGTTTTCTGTACAATATTATTAATAATAAAATAGACAGTCCCTATTCTGTTGGCAGAATCTCCTACCGAATCCCCAACAATAAGACCAGGGCTCGCGATTTATTTTATCTACCGAGAGTCAATACCAATTATGGTCAAAATATGTATTTTTATAGAGCACTTCGATCATATAACCTCAACTTTCAATGTTTGGATATTTTTAATTTATCTTCAAATACTTGCTTCGAAGAAATTAGAAATACGATAAACAGCCTTCGGGTTTGATTGGTATTTCTTCGTCCGTTGGGTACGTAGGCTGTGGCAATCGCTACTACACTATAACAATGCTTTCTAGTCAGTATAATATTCTCTATAAAAGTTCATATGTATATTAACATTATAAATACATTGTGATGTATATTATATATATATATATATATATATATATATATATATATATATATATATATATCTATATATATGTATATATATTTATATTAACTATATTTTTACATTTTATTATTACCGTATCGTATTATTTATATTAATTTATTGTTTGTGCACGTGTATGTATGTATATATCTATATACGTTATATATCATCATATATCATACATCTACATAACTTATAATATGGCTTATCTTACTTACTTACTTAGCTTACCCTATCCCTTTCCCCTTACTTGAACCTGCATTTGTTTCATTGCTCATTGCGCTGTAACAATAGATTTAATTTAATTGTGAAAATTTTTAATTGGCCTTAGATGTATATATTATGTGTTAGTATTAAGTATAAAACGCTGTAAGTTTTCTGAAAAATAAAAATAAAATAAAATATATATTTAACTCTTTGTGGGCACAGAATGTGCCACACCAAAATAATCTAACACCTATAAGGACGCTAAGGTTTAAAAGGGAGGAGAATGGGAAGGGAAAGGGAATTTATGTGGAAGATTTTAAATTATCTCTTAGTCTGTTTTTAAAACTCGTTATGCTTGGCGCTTTTCTGGCATTTTTCGGCAATGTAATGCTGTAATGCTGAGGTAGAGATTCAAATTCAGGTTGACACGAAACGAGTTATTAAAATATCAAAACACCTCATTTTGATGTTTGAGAAGACGTTTGGTATTTGGTTAATGAATATTATATTCGTATTAAATGAATTGTCTTAGGAATTTAATTTTATTTAAACGCGGATTTCTTGAGGTTTGATGAGAGCATAATCTCGGGATTAAAATTCCTTTTATCGTATTCTCTTATAGAATTTCTGACTTTCGCTTGGGAGTAAATACGTAAGTTATACATTTTAATTCTAGCGTTTGATTGCCAAACACTGAATAAATTCGAATCAAAATTATTTTTTTAATGATGAATATGTAGTACCTAATTTCGCATTGGAGGTCCCAGGATCAATAACCTAAAATTCGCCGACGACACGACCATCATAGGTGCCGATGAAAATGAGTTGGCGACCCTATTACGCAGGGTGGAAAAGGAAAGCAAGGATTATGGACTGCACATGAACCGCAGCAAGACCAAACTCATGTTTGTGGACCGGGCTGGAACCATGCAACGCACCAACGAGCTGAGTGACCTTCAAGTGGTGAAAGACTGTCTATCTGGGCTCCATGACATGGAACGACGGAAACTGTGAAAAGGAGGTGTCACGCAGAAGCCACATAGCAAGATCAGCAAGCTAGAAAGGCTGTGAAGGAATCGGGGTAATAAGTAAGCGGACTTAGGTCAGGCTGGTTCGAACTCTATTTTTCTCGATCTTTCTCTATGCATCGGAGATATGGACCCTGAAGGCTCGGATACGCACCAAAATCGATGCACTGGAGATGTGGTATTGGCGTAAAATGCTAGGAATCCCATGGACAGCACGCCGCATCAACACATCTGTCCTGGAAGAACTCGGCATTCAAGTGAGGCTCTCCACCATATGCATGAGAAGGTCCTGCAGTTCTTCTGTCATGTTACCAGGAGAAACCCAAAGAATCTGGAGAAAGTGCTTTCCTGGGGGTCAAGAAGAAGCAGAGGCAGATCACCGGCCAGATGGAACGACTTCATCAAAGAAGTTACAAAAGGGTCAATACAATCCGAGACCCGCCATGCAAAAGACAGGTCGAAGTGGAGGAGCCTCGTAGGCAAACTGTTTAGTGGCCACGATCCTCAGTAATGAGGGAACGACGGAGAAGA
Source organism: Micropterix aruncella (assembly GCA_944548615.1). Taxonomy (NCBI): domain Eukaryota; kingdom Metazoa; phylum Arthropoda; class Insecta; order Lepidoptera; family Micropterigidae; genus Micropterix; species Micropterix aruncella. Next base: position 22,123,787 of record OX155958.1, read on the forward strand.
AGAAATTTCGTCACAAATAAGTGATCACTTTAATTACGGTATCAAAAGTTTATCGAAACGACAACACAAAAGTGGACATAAAGAGTTGACAATTAATTATTCACTGTACTGATGGTCGTTAATTAATATTCATTACTTAATTGGTTTTTCATGCGTTAATAAACCTAGAGTGGCGTTTTCCAAACTATGCTTACCCTGACCCGGCAATTTTTATGCTTCCCCCTTCGTAACCCCCTTTTTTTTATATTCTAGCATATAAATATGCAATATAAAACACATTTGAATGTCCACATAAAAGTATATAATGTAATTGAAGAGTATAATATAATAGAATTAACTTTAAACTTTAACGATATATTTACATTGTATTAGTATGAAGCTGTTTATTTTTAGGACTATTTTAACTAGGAACTCTATTTTTTCCTGAAAAGACGTTAACGTTGTTCTTAGGTCTGGTTCAATTTCCAATCGGTTTCTATATTTTTTCTCAAAGCACGAGTGTTAAACACCCTGTTTCACACTTTTAGGTCGTGACAAAGAGCGGTTTATAGATTGTTCTTCTAAAGCTAGTACTCTTGACGACACGTTATCCAAAAATATATCATTGATATTCTCTCGAATATGTCTCTGAGCGCTGTGTCATATGTGTCTTCAGTCCTAGAAAATTTTTCTTGACAAGAGCTGAAGTATCGTGTGGTAATGAATGTGGTAATGGCGTGCCACGCTATTTGATCATATACGAGTATGATTGGCAACAACAAGGAAACAATGTTGTGACCCAGTATTTTATTTTCGTGGCCCGGTGCCGGTTTGCGACCTACCATTTGGGAAACGCTGACCTAGAGCATTCCATAATTTTAACCCTCAGTTACGGACCGGTAAATTAATATGTTTAAACTAGGCTTAAAGCCAGTTGCCAACGCGTTAATATTGTTTTAGGTTTGATTCCATTAGATCAGTTAACAAAACATTACAGAAAACAATTAAGGTTTCCATGATTTAAACATTACAGAAAACTTTATTGAGTGAAAAAAATAGGTTTATTTAAACTTTTAAGTTTTATTTTTAAAGTTTTATTTAAAAATAATTTATTTACAAAAATTAAGCGTCTAATATGATAGTAGGTAAAATTCCTTCAGATTGTAGAGGGCTGTGTCATGAAAAGAGCGATCGGATCCTCTGAGGGAACATCTAAGGCGCTACTGGGCGGCTTGCGCATTGTGCGGCGTTAGCCAATCGTCTGTGCATTCCGGCCGATCTGTCTGACACTTCCTAAGCAGCGGGGTGGTAGTTGACCTGATGTCATCTATCTTGAAACGATTCGTTGTCCACCCGATTCCGTGTGATATTAGCAGGCAAATGGCGCGATGATCCACGATATATTCGAACTGACTTACCGCTAACATCAGGTTGAGGTTATGCAGGCGAATTTGAATCGGTAGCCAGACTGGAGGACGGAGAAATCTCTCCCATTCTTGTAGTGAGGGAGTGAGGTCGGCTCGCTGAGCTCACTTCGCAGTGCCTCGCGGTAAGGCGTTGGACTCTCAAGGGCTCGTCGTCGGTGAAGCTAGACAGTGGACTGTCTTTGTCCACCAAGTCTTCACGTTTACTCCATGGGAGATCACAAAACTCCCTGGGGTGACAGGTTCGCTCATTGTGTTGATATATATTATATTGTTTCAGGATCGAGCCCAGGCGCGCCTGAAAACATTACAGTGACGTTTCTGAATCCTACCACCGTGCGAGTCTCCTGGTCGACGGCGGCCAACAACGTTATCGACAAGTATGACGTCACTTATAAGCCCACCGATGCCAGGTGGGGATTATATTGGTTGTTTACATTCTGCTTTCAGCTTTATTGACGCACACGTCCATACAGAGGGCGTGTGTTTAAATTATTGGCAAGGATGTCTCGCCACAACATTTGGGCTGTCAATAGCATGACTGTCCATCTCAATTGCTTATTTTACATGACTTTATTTATGGTGGTAGCTAGCCATATGTTTAAATTTAAAAAACTTATCTACTGAATCTGATATAAATGAATTTAATTATATATTTTCAACAACCTCTTCTAGTCAACCCGTAATCCAAGATGCGAAATTAGTATAAAATTCCTTTAAGACAACTGGTATTTTAAAATAAAACAGCAGAAACTGCAATTTTAGATCTCAAAATTAGCAGTAGCATAATATAGACCTGGCTCTATTGCAGATAGTAGTTTTGTTAATGACACCGCGAATTCAATCTTTGGTGTTGCGCGTGGTAGCGTTGTTCCTCATATGTATAAAAGATCTAAGTGTAATATACATATTGATGGATAACTGTTGTTTTTTTTCTGATAACACAGCGGTAATATATTCGGGGAACTCTTGACTCTTGAAAATTACTATTGAACGCTGAGCTAATGGGCCCTGTTGCAGTTAGGCCACTAAAACCCATGTGTATAGAACGACCAATCGTTAAAACTTCCTGAGGTGACGGGTCGCCCGTTGTAATTGACAGCTCTAGTTGTTCAAACTTTAGACATTCGTCGTACTGTTTTCATAACAGTTATAGTTGAAACGTTTGTAAACATGCCTTTTATTTTGGTTTTGCTATAATGTTCTTTAGGCGCTTCTGCGCCCTACCGGTGAGGAGGAAGGGCTTTAGTTATCGAGCTATTCACTCTAAGTGCATTTTGGTCTTTAACCCCATAATCAAGACATCTTAGTTTTGGTCAACACCCATCCGGCGGCCTCCGCGCAGAAATGCGAGGTCGGGTAGGACTCTGGCCTGCGGGCCAGTTTCCCCTAGGACCTTCAGGCGATCCCGGGCGGTTTCGCACTGTGCGGCGTCAGCCAATCGATTGTATATTCCGACCGGCAAACGGGGGAGTCTGGAAACAGTACTGTCTCCTATATAAAGCGGGGGTAGTTGTAAGCCTTACAGCAACTGCTTTTGAATGACCATCGGCTACCTGATTCCGGGTAAATAGGCGGGCAAAGAGTGCCGTGGTCCGCAATAGATTCGGGGTTGACACCGTTTCACCGCTACGTAAGGGAGAGGACCGAATTCGTAACCAGTCGGGAGACCGGAGTAATCTGGTTGCAACTGGAAGTAAGGGCGCGAGGGTTGGCCAGCAGGGTAACATACCTGGCTATCTCGCGGATAAGGCGTTGGCCTCTTACGGGCATAAGGCGGAGCTTGACGGTGGGCTGTTTTGTCCTAAGTCTTCTGCGTTCACCTCAGGGGAGACAGAACGATCAAATTTCTTTAAAACTTCACGAGGTGACGGGTTCGCCCGTTGTAGTTGACAGCTCTAGTTGTCTCCTATAGAGCAGGGGTAATTGTAAACCTTACGGCAACTGCTCTTGAAACGACCAATCGGCCACCCGATACCGGTTGAACAGTCGGGGAAAGGATGCCGTGGTCCGCGATAGATTCGGTAGACACCGTATCACCGCTTCGTAAGGGAGAGGACTACGCAAGCGACCTCGAACCTGTAACCAGTCGGAAGACCAGAGTAATCTGGTTGCAATTTGTTGTAAGGGTGCGATCGTCGGCCCGTTTGGTGATCAACCTGACTCTCGCAGCAAGGCGTTGGCTTCTTACGGGTGTGTGGCCTAACTAGACGGTGGACTGATTTCGTCCAGTGTTCGGTGGAAGTCTTCTTCGCTTACCTCATGGGATACAGTACGATCGAATACCGATAAAATGGGTTTGCCCGTTGTAGTCGACAGCTTTAGTTGTCTGCATACGCGTCGCGGTCGGCATACATAGGGCATGCCTAGGTGGACGCGTTGAGTCAGACGTGGCGACGAAAGACCATATTTAATAATATTGAGTGGCTTTCTCGGTTAAGTCCATATTCGATTAGTTAATCTTTTCGTAGATTTGTTTGTCAGACTAGGACGATTTCTGGAGCTTTATTTCACGCTTGCAGTACCGAATCATTGGTGTTATTCTAAGTATAATTGTCGAAATAACCATAATCAAATTTCAATTTCTAGAATTATCTCTTTTTATACGACCTGTCTTACCTTTTGTATGATATCTCGGAAACTATTTAACCGATTTTGATCTGCTATAGCCATCAATAATAATGGGCAAGTTAGATATAGATATATCAAAAAAACCAGATCGAAATCATGCCAGCGATTCTCGTGTTAATAACGCAGACAGACAGACAAAAAGACAGGCAGACGAACAAACGGACAGACGTTACATTTCATAATATATAAGAAAAAGGAAAGGAAAGGCTAAGGATAATCGTTTAATGGCAATATACACCTCTGTTTACAAATTATTTATGTCTAGACTTATATGTATTGTATACCACCCTACTTTTGACATGACAAATAGCAGTTGGTACGTCGCCTCGCATTATACGATGAGTCACGATATTACACAATTTACAATGACCCGGCTAGCGAATGAAATAATGTATTCTGTCGGATTACGCTTGGGGGCGAAATGAGCCAACATACGCGAGGTTGACATAAAAATAATATCACAAGACTAATAATTATATTTTCAATGAAAGTACAATTTTAAAATTCTAAAAAATCTGCAATATAACGAATTATGCGATAAAAGTTATAGTTATTATACCATAAAAGTTAACAGATTTTCAGCCATAAAAATAAACTTGCCAAATTCGTTGAATGAGAGCAGAAACCGAAATGAATTCATTGAATTCGGAGAATTCGCTGAATGCGAGGGGAAAATCAGCCTAAATTCACGGCGTTTCAAAAGTGATTGTACAACCCAAACCGTAGATAATTTACATTAAAAATAATTTCCTAAATATAGTATAATTCTTTTTGATTAACGCTTTTAACCGAGAAAACTATTTTACAAAAAAAATGTATTGTGATGTATCAAGTTTTGCATCTTAACCGTCGCTAAATAATTGAATAAACTGACACCAAAATATTGTCAGTGACAAATTGAATCGACTACATATAAAGTTAATTTTACGATTTAGGCTTTCGTTACCCACGAAAAATAAACACAAAACAATTGTCCCAATATGTACGTTTGATATGGTTCAACAATTTAATTTGACTTAGCTGCGATAGTATGGAATGAAGAAGACGTAAAATCTTTCGCTCGACGCTGGTTTCTTCTCTGTTGCTTCTTAGTCCAGGTGTCATACAAAAGTTCACATGATTCTTTCCTATAAATAGTACTCCGCGAATGAATGAACACGGACAGATCAGCCACAACAATCAAGAAGCTATTTCTACTTCCGATCAATTTCACGGAAACGCTTCAGAAGTCTTCAATCCTTAACATTTTGTTCACACCCAGCAAATGTAACCTCCACCCATATTTCCAAGGAAAATCTACACGAAGTACGATCAATATACCACTGTTAACTGTGTTTTGCTAGTTTTCTTCGTGTGATATCGTGGAGTGAGGAGAGATCAAGGCCGGGAACACTCGCCTACCTACGCGAGGTGAAAAGGAGCCTCGCTAAGATAGTTTTGTCGTCCTTTTAATAACGCACCGAGCCAAGCTTAGTCATTTACTCCTAACGTAAAAAGTCCGTCGTAAAAGCCGCTGTAATGTTCTGCAGCAAATATTTCTGTCATTCTATTTCAATCCATATCACGCCCCCAGTCATTTTACCTTAATCCCGGTAAAGAGGGTCTCGTTTAAAGAGGGTTTTTTTTTATAACACTGGATCGTCATAAGTCTGGTGGAAGTTTACGAGCGCCCGTGCAGTCACCGATACTGTACAGATTAATTTGTCTAATTTATTGATGGAGGCCACTGCTGAAATACCATTCGTTTATCGAAAAGTTTTAAAAAAAATCAGCTGGTTGGAAGTATGATATTTTTTTTAATGAACAATTAAATTGACAGCGGAAGGGCTATGTTATTCAGTATACATTATTATAAAATTTGCACGAGAAACAAATTAAACCCATAACCATCGGCTCATCGCATACCTAACTGAGCAAAAACGCCAGTATCTGGGGATGCTGATATTAGACAATGGATATTGCTTTTCCGCAACCTGACCAGTGACATTGCTTTGGAGTTAAGCTGTGTCGCGTAACATAGCGTTTATTTCGTGAATATAGCTTATTTTTTTCTTTTTCGTTGTTTTAAAATCCTTTATATTAACTTCGCCGCTTAAGGTATTGATTGAATAAAAAATTTGGAAGTGAAAATTAAGTCACTTCCCGTCATCGAATCGAGCTGAAGTTTTGGATACAATTACAACTCCGATGACACTAACGAATTTGAGTGAGAGGGATGGGGGACTTTTGTTTCGTTATGTGGATCTGTAGCGGTGCGCACTAACTAACAGACAGAGCTTCGATATTTTATGTTCTCCCAAAGGTGTTCATGTGCACCTTCAAGCGGTTTTTCGAAGTTCTAATTAGTTTTCGGATTATTTTAAAAACTTTTTATTCTGTAACCTCTGCTTAAACGTTGTTTTCAGTATTCCAAACATTCTTGCTGCTTCATTGATTCCCTTTCCAGTATTCCCTTTCCCTTTCCCTTTCCAGCACAAATCTTTGATTCCCTTTCCAGCACAAATCTTAACAGTATTGGTTAGATCAACCTGAGTCAAAAGAAAATATTGCCGTCTTTTCCCGCACACTTTGCAACTGGTTTGACAGGAACACTTCTGTGTTGCCAGATTAGGAAAAATATTTGTAGTTTGGGAGAAATTGCGATGGTCCGTCTCACCCACTGGTCCATCTCTCCTGAAATTACCCTACAATCCTAACATATTGTTGAAAATTAGCCTTTATTTATAAATATTCCAGAGTTAGCACTAAATAAAGTTAGGAGGTGTCAACAACGGGCGAACCCGTCCGTTGTAGTCGTTTTTTTAGATCATTCTTTCAGCCTGGAATGAGCGTAGAAGATTTAAGACAATGACAATCCACTATCTTACTCCGCCAACTAACGCGCGAGAGTCCAACCTTTTCCGGCCCGGTGCCGGGTAGTTAATCCAGCGGGCAGACCAAGCGCCCTCGCTAGCTATGGACCACCTCTCGGCTGGTTACAGGTTAGAGGTCGCTTGCGCGGTCCTCTACCTAATTTAAGTGGTTATTCAGTTCGTATCGTTGCGGACCGAGGCATCCTTTGTCCGACTTTTCACACGGGATCGTGTATCCGATCGGTCGTTTCAAGGGCGGCTGTCATTAGGTCAAAAATTAACCCTGTTGTTAACAAAGTCGTCTCCAGACTCTACCGGCTATCAATCAAAGCACAGTCAATTGACTGACACCGCACAGGTGCGCCCGAAGAACGGCTCTCAGGGGAAATTAACCCACAGGGCACAGAGTCCTACCCTGGCTCGAACTTCTACGTGGAGCCTACCGGATGGGTGTTGACCCGTAAGTTGGGCCGACCTATAAACGAAGCGCGTCATAACGGCTCAACTGCACTGGGCCCATTAGCACGCAAATACAGTAAAAGCAGTGACTTATACCAAATAAACAATCAAAAAAATATTTAAAAAACCCTATTTGGTATTTCAGTTTTTCACTCTTCTACTTCACGCTAGCCTACATCTCTTTTTTAGTAATAAAAGCTTCCGCTGGTTGCAGCGTTTCCCCAAAATAGCAATCTTGCTATATTTCCCCAAAATAGCATTCAAGTACTTGCATAGTTAAAGGCCTAATAGTAATGTTGCCTTTGCCGTAATCCGTAACTTACTGCAATCGTTATTATGTATACAGGTTGAGTTCTAATTAACCGGCATCCTTCAAGTGGGTGAATCAGTACGAGCAGCTAAACAACTTTGATGAAAAAAATAAAAAAATCAGTAAAAAAAATATTTTTTTTGATTTTTTAAATTGAATAGGTATATAAATACCTTGACATAAACAAAAGTTTGACAAGCATTTAAGAGCGCTGCGCCATCTATCGGTAGGTAAAGGATCATTAATAAATAGTATTAGCGATATTTTGCCTACCTCTAGATATTGCATCATGTTCAGCTTATTTTTTACTATTTTTCAACAAGTTTAATTTTTCAAATTTTGAAAATAAAAAAAAATTAAAAACCCCCACATTTTTTTTCAAAGTTGCTTATTTTATCATACAGAATTACCTTCTTCAAGGAAGCCGGATAATTAAAACACTCTCTCTTTTATCCAGGATTACACAGCTTTTTTTTTTTTTTCTTTCTTTAGATCCAAAATAAAAATGTACAATGTTGACATAAATAACACAGTGTAAAAAAGAGCAAATAGTCATTGTTTACAAAGCAAAGACAGTACAGATTTGATGGATTTTTTCAGCTCCACTGGACTACAGTCTGTTCTGGAGTGATACCACAATTATATTTGTTACATAGTACATTTTTTTATAAATTTTCGGTTAAAATAATTTAAAAAAAATTAGCAACATAATTAAGAAAATTTGAAGAAAAAGACATCTAATATTAGTTAGTAAAGCGGTAATAATAAAAGGATAAAAGGGTAATTACCTACATAGGCATTATAATATATAGATATATTTATATATAAATACACACTTATACATATAATATATATATATACACATACACACACATACATATATACAAAACGTATCTACCTATATTCAATATATAGGTACTTTATATATACTTACATAATAATATATAAATAAACAAAAATAAATCATTGCAAAAACTTTTCTTTTTTGTTACTTTAATACACAATTTCCATGAGCTGCCTTTCGCATTCGCCTCTACTTTTTCCACGTAACCATTTTGTGACCTCAGCTTTGAAAGCGGTACTGGTTCTCAGCTTTTGCCCGTCGGTGAGTGTCGCAAGGAATGCATCATACATTCGAGGGGCCAGAAACAAATAATGTCTCTGGGCAAACCTTGTGTTCGTCCGAATTTGCTTCTGGATTTGCTTTTTTTCTTGTGTCGTGTTTGTGATCTCGGCTGGAATGCCGATCTGTGTCGTGGTGCAAATAAGTGACAATCGATTTTATGTAAAGCTGTCTGATATCAAGTATCTGGAAGTCATTGAAAAGTAAATCGGATGGGTAGCGATACGGTTTTCTGTTTATAACTACCACTACCGCTTTTTGAGCTTTTATTGATCGTCTTATTGTGTTTTGTGTCAGGAAATTGGATTAAAAAATGCTGTCATAGTAAATAGGCCATGGCCTGCGCATGTAATTTCGGTTTATTCTCCGTAATGGATGAAAAAATAACAACGATAGCAATAACTGGGGTAAATGCGATAAAAATCAGAAGCGGAAGAGGCGGGACGCACCAATTGAGGTCATCAAACTAATCAATCATTATTAAACATTTTAAATATTTACGTCATGAAGTTTTTGCTAAGAAAATTTAATTAAAATAGATATTTTGGTTATGCGTATCTTGTAGCTGCGGCTTTATATCATTGGGCTCTATATTTGGTGGGACTTGTTTCAGGATTATTTCATAACTCTATATATCACATGTAGAACACATGCAGATGCCTAGAGTTTCTCTCTTTCCATCCCGATGACGCTAACTCCGTAATTAGCAAGATGAATGAAAACCTTTCCAACTTATCAATTGGTCAAACAGGCATGGGCTTAAAAACTCAACCCCTCTAAGGCCCGATTTCTAAAAACAACAGATACTGATCGGTAACGGTTTCGCAAAACTGTCGGTATATGCATTCATAAAAGCGATAAGTGCATTCGTGGTTAGTGCATTTAGCATGACGTGAGTTATACTTTGCAGGTGATGTTAAAATAATATGATGCTGGTGCGGGAATGAGCATCAATTAAAAGTCGAAAGGAGGAGGATGGTTTGGGGTATTCTTTAGTCAAAAATGTAGAAGTATAAAAATCTTCAATCAAAAACGTAGTAGTAAATAAATAATAGTATTAAATATTTTTGACAACTCTTAACTGTTTTATTACAGCTGCTTTTCTTTTGGCCAACGATAATGTTGTAGATCACAGTGTTTCAAATAAGCTAGCTACAATTGCTAGACTAGTGTCAACTTTGTACCAGCATTCAAGAACAATATCGATGTTTATCACAAAGCGGGTGGAGCCAGTATCCTGGTGTAAGCCTAGTACCAGCATCCTTATGCAATCACCCTGGCATTCGCTTGGTACCGGAATCTTCGCGGTTGCATCCTGATGGTAAACTGATGTAGCCATCCTGTTTTCAGTTTGGTTTCACCACCCTGACAATAACCTGTTATCCATCTAGTACCAAAATCCTGATACCAGCTCAGTGCCAATATCTTGACAGCAATCTGGTGCTAGACAGTAATTGTCCTTGGTAACATCTGATTATCTGGTCCCCTCGTAGTCATTTTTAGACGATTACATTTAGACGATTACATTTATATCGCACGTTGTATAAGTTGTAGCCGATCTTTTGATCTACTGGTATCGGTTATATATTTAAACTCAAATTGTATTGTATATTAGTCTAAACAACAGTTTTACAGAAACCGATACCGAGAGATATATATCGCCATAAAACGGCCCTAAGTCTCTTTACCTGGTTGCTGGCATAACCTGGAAACAATCAATTCTATTACTTGTCCAGACTATTACTATTGATCAAGTAGCAATCCCTCGAGTACATTTCGCACGTAATCTTGACTGTACAGTGTACACGATGAGGATATTCTTTTCGAATCCCATGTTTCTCTCAGTACTGTTTCTCTTTTCCAAAATCTGTATAAAGTCAGTGATTATCACTGTACATATATCATGATATCATACAAAACTAAGTAGCAGGCCTTAGACAGACGACAAAAAGACATTTACCCGGTGTAACATACATATATCTCTCAGTATGCCAAGCTGAAAAAGCCGCCACTGAAACTTGCTTCAAAAGTTGGGTGGGCAAAATGTCGCTCTCCGATTTATAACTGTAGTGACATTTAAAAGAAGAGAATAAAAATATAATATAATGCAAATTAAAGTTTAATTTATGTGTCTTTTTTACATTGATTCATTTTTACAATAAACACAACTAACCGTTGTTTGAGAAGACTCGATTTAGACATTATTTCCGCAGCAAGTTCATTGTCTCACGAGCGGTGTGGGCCATAGCACCATCATACTGAAACCATATGCTATTGTTGTTGTCCGCTCGTAAGAGGAACTCCTGAAACATTCTTCAATACATCCTCTTTTCACTTTTGCGGGCGTATAACAGTCATTCTTGCAGCATTGTTCAGGAACAATGCAGCATTTTCGAAGAAATGCGGCACGAAATACGGGAAAAAATGTTATGACTTTTTTTCGTTCGCTATGCAATGCCGAACATATTGTAATCCAAGTATAATATATAAAACAAAAATAAAACAAAAATGAGAGTTTTTTCAATTGGAAATCGACTATTATTTGTTGACGCACAAAACGCATACCTGTGTAGGGTGCTGTCAGTACAAAAGTAAGTTTACTGTATAGGGTGCTGTCAGTAGTACACGCCGACACGGCTCGGTGGCATAGTGGCTAGGTCGCCTGATCTTACATTGTAAGGTCCCGGGTTCGATTCCCGGCTGGGTCACCATTTTCCGTTGGGTTCAAATTAACGAAATTGCATTTTCAATTCTGTCGCTCGAATGCAATAACAAGACACACACTTACATACATGTTACACGCACACATGCATGTAACACGTCATAGTAGGGTTGGTCGTAAGAGATTGTCATATGACAATAAACCCGTCCATTGTGACATATTCACAATAAAGAGTATAAACAAACAAACAAACAAACAAGTTTAATGATGTTGACATTTTTTACTACTAAACAAGAAGTATTCATTATGTTAAGGAATGCGTAGAATATTAAATTAAATGTATGCACATCATGAATAGCTTACCTGCGTTATTATTCAATATCCATACATACACAAAACTAGCTAACTTTCCCTCTCTCCACATATGTTATCATTTTTACATCTAAAAAACCTGTAGAAAATAATCCTAACATACCTTTACATATTTCTATATAGTTAGTTACACATGCATATTATACTTAGAGAATAATATCGTTTTCTTCTAAATTTATGTGTCAATTTAAATACATATTTCATATATTTTTATTTTTTTATTACCTGAATTTTAGCTTACTACTAATGTCAACCTTGCTGTATTACATGGCGAGCATATTATTATATCTGTACTGCTACGTGCCCCGTTTATAATGGTTATATAGTATTGTATGAAGATCGGATAAATGCCATTATGTCACGGATAATATCTAATTTTTTAGGAAACCGTCAAGTTCCAGGGCGCCAATCCGTGATAAATATAGGGATGGGGTTCACGCACAAAAAGCTAGACGCACGCCTTCGCCTGGCGGTTGGTCTAGACGGGAGGAGGAACGTCACTGACGGGGCCGCACTAGCTCAAGTCGGAATATGTGATCCTCAGGGGTGGTTTTTATCCCGTTTTATTAGCGGCGTCCTCGGAAGTCGGGGGTCGTCTGTGAGGCAGACGGGCGATCAAGTTGGATGGGATATAATTATTAAAGATTGGGAAATATATTCGAATTTTAATTATGGATTACTAATTACGCATCCTGAAATTTCCTATATTGGGTTTTGCAACTATAAAATTTATTTAATTATGGAGAGTATTTCGTGAATTCAAAACCGCTCCCAATTCGCGGGAAGTAGATTGCAGGGAAACGATACAGCGCCCTCTATCTTCGGGCACGTCGCGCCGGCGATGGCCCCCTCCTTCGCCCTACGCCTACAGATGGCGCTGACGCGCGGCGCTGTCGCCGGGCCGCCCGCGGACCCCCTATCGATAAGGAACCGGTTTGAAACCGCTCCCCGGCCGATTTAATATGTTTTTACAATCGGTACGGATTGCTGAATGATAATTTAAATTGAAATTTATCTTTATTATTGGGTGATGATTTTGGATCTATTTATTTATTATATTATCGAATTTAATTTCAAATTTAAATGACTCGTAAAAATGAATACCTGCTAAAGAAAATGGCTAGAAGTTTCGCGATTCTATCTTTACTGATTCGTGCTTTAAACGGTTGATTAAACAAAGAAATCTATAGAAATTTCCAAGAGAGGAATTTGTAGAATTTAAATAATATGGTTCGGTTTATTCGAACATAAACTAATGGTTCTTAACCCTGTGAATTTTCCTTTCTTCTCCCTGACTCGGTCTGCACGTCTTATATTCCCGAATTCGAATTATTACGAATTCTTCTGAGAAAATTATAGAATTACCAATTTTTAACCTTTATTATTAAATGAAACATAATGCCTTACAATGGAGTTTTTTATTATAAAGAAGAATATATTTTATGAAGATTTGTGGTACATGTTGCGTTCTTGTACATAAGTTTTCTGATCTTTTCTATATAATTTTAATTATTGCGCCTATCAAGGCCGAATTAAGTTTCGAAGGTTTTATGAATTTTCTATCGAGCATCCGTGATTTTCGTGATTGAAATTCAGGGTTTCGGATTTTTAGGAGTCGGGTAGGCGTCGAAGTCTGTCGGTATCGGGATGCGGGTATCTCCTTCGGTTGAACCTTAGATTCTTCTAGAGAGACGTCGACTGATAATGATTGGAAATGATTTATTCTTATGTTTAGGATTATGGAAAATGATCGCTTTGATTTTATGTTACGATGGGGCAAGAATTTAATGGAATTTGGAAAATACGGGAATTTAGATTTTTATATTTTTAGATAAATGTTTGAATAGGGATATTATTTTTTGGGGACCTGATCTTGGTTCTATTTATACTGGGTAAAGGTTTTTAATAAAATAAGAAAATAATTTAGATGATTGATATTTTGTATTATTGGGAAGTGATTAGAAAGATAATATTTTTTGAGATTTTGGACCTGTACTATGAGAAAGAGATTCAAAAAAAGAATAGTTTTGCGATTTGGAATTTCGTTTCATGGGGTAGAGATTTGAAAGAGAATAGTTTCGAGAGACCTGATATCGAGGGAATTGCACTCCGAGAATACGGTATTAGATAAAGGGTTTCGCGGGTCGACTTTCACCTTTTCGACCTAATGGTGGGTAGCACATTCTATGAAAATTTAGGAAAAAGAGAACTATGCACGTTTATTCGGCGGTCAAGCCGGCTACGCTATTAAATCTATTGCTATTGGTTGAACGTTATAGTTAATTTAACCTAACCCTGGCCTAACGGCGATATTACAATAACCTGGGTTCCTTTCGAAGCGACGCGGGTTCTGGCGTCTGCTTCACATTAATTTAATTATAATAGCTTTTTAAAATGTAATGAAACATTATAAAAGAAAAAGCGAGAAATTAAAAAGCGAGAAGAGAGGTGATTAATGGTACAGTGAGTGACTTGCCTGTAGGGTTGAGGGATTCCTCGATGGCCTGCCCATGTGTTTGCACTGAATTTAATTAAAGATTTAAATGACTCTATTTCTCGTACTGAATTTAAATAAAGAATTATAAACTGCAGCGGCTGGATGCAGGGTAGTGAATGAATCGGGCGCGCCGCGCCGCCGAGGCGGGCGTGCCCTATCCGAAATATCGACCGTCTTCCTCGAGGTCCGGTAGCCAAAAAAAATTTACCCGCAAAACTATTACCCGCAATGGTAATACTGAATAAATCTCTCCGCTTACGGATGAGCTGACTAGTGACGTACAAAGACTAGACGTCGATTGCACGGCAAGTTTATACGATGAATGGATTTGCTTAACTGGATTAAATATTTTATAAGTATTAGACTATAATGGTATACTTTCTAAGTATAGGGTAATGCAGCAGCATTACAGTACTATATTTGTGTAAAAGGTTTTCTATAACACACCATTTTGTAATTTCCTTTATGTGCTTTAACCCTTCCAATCGCGAAGAAAAAATTAAGCTGTCACTTACGCCGGCGACATTTTCGCTTGTAAATTCGGCGCAAGTAAATGAACTTGAGTAAAACGACTATAACTTGTAAACCACTATACGGATCATAAAAAGAATAACTGTAAAATGATCGCATTGAAATTTGAAATATAAAACATTGTAAGATTATCTCGTAAAACAATTAAGATAATAATTAATAAATATTACAAAGTTAGCGAACTGAAAAAAAGTCGCCTATTCAAATAATTTCGATGTTTTTATCACAAAATACGTAAAATATGCAAAAATTGTAAATACAGTTATGTTCTTTATTAAATACTTTACCAAAACTTATATTTTGTTTTACTTATTTGCATACAAAAACATTTAGTTACTCAGCCAAGAAAAAATCGATGTATTCTCCGAATGTCTGATGTGTGATATCAAATTAAAAATCAAATTGAATTGAGCAAAATATAGACAATTTTGTGATTATATACGATGTAAATCAAATAATAGCTGTTTCATAAGCGAATTAAATGAATATTACGTCATAATTCGCGATTTTGCGTCATAATTCGGGAAAAGAAACGAACATTTTTTGCAAAGCTAATGTCAAACTATTTTACGCGATAAAACGTGAAAAAAAGCAGATGGGCTGTCCCAAATTAGAAATTCTCTTTCGGAAATCTTGCTAGAATGCAAATTACTTACGGTTTGGTAGGAAATAGCACAAAATTAACACAAAAATCACAAAATCACAGAACGCGGACGATGAACAAACGCTTCGCGGCCAATCGGCAATGGCGCGGACCCGCTGGCCGGCGCGGCTACGCATTACTGATGTTTTTAGAATATTTATCGGCAGAGCGTCGTCGTTTAGAGTTCGACCGTTCGATCTTATTCGATATCTGTTACTTTAAATATGCGGAAAGGATCGCAAATCGAGTAATAAATCGCATTTTACGCAGCGTGGAGCGCCCAAACCAAAATTGATTAGCTCAAATCTTAGCGTTTGTAAGCGTCTAACCAAAAATGGTTAACTCGCATATGAAGGGTTAACGGTAGTTGCTCATCTGTTATCTCTGCCTAATTTAGATGGTCTCCCAGATATTGGCGGTTCCTCAAAGTTCGATCCAGTTTGGATCCAAAACAAGATAAGGGCGAAATTTAAAAGGGCGCCTTTTATACCACTGAAAATTTCTGAAATATTTTATCATTTACATACGAGAACGAGTACTTAATGCCAAGATGTATTTCCAACAACGTTCGAAATATTTTTTGTCGAAATGTATATTTTTTAATAATATTATAAGAAACGATTTAAAGCATTATACGAAAAAACAAATTCATTTCAAATATTAGGCAAATCAACAAAAAAAATAATAAAAATAAGGAAGAAGTGGTTGTTTTTTTAATCATTTATAGTGTTCATTTTTTGACTGTTGACTGTCACATTGTGTGATGAAATAATTATAAAAGAAACCCAATAAGGTCACGACTTTATCTAATCTAATAATAGTATTAGGATGACTGTATGTATCTCCGTAATATTATTATTTATATTATAGATCTGACATCAATCATACTGTATATTACAAAAAAAATCATCACATAATGTTAGAAATCGAATGATGAATGAAACTGAAGTTGCTAAATATTTCTCTCGTAGTTTGGTTCGACTTTTGACATAATGCGAATTAGGTCTCTTTCCCTTTCTCTCTGTCTCTCTTTCCCGCGTATACACTACTGTGAAAAAGTCTTCGAACAGTTACCCACAAAATAAACGAGGTGTCGTATTTTTGAAAGTAACTAAGTGCACCCATTCCTTTTTTTTGTCGGGCTTGTTCATTCATCGGAAGAGTCATAAAACTTTATTAGACATTTCTGCAACCTACCTGGGTTGGGAAACAATTAGAAGAGTGGACAATGGTTAAATTTTCACAAAATGCCGTTCTCGTCTTTACCTGAAAAAGGGGTTGTAGTTAATACTAATGTTATTTTTGAGTAGTTGCATATTGAGTACGTCGCAAAACGGTTATAGTGAAATAGTTTTTGTTTCTCTCTGCGAATATTAAAAAAAAATATAATTCGAAATACCGTCGTTTAAACCCTGCAGCGGAAAATTGTTTATTTTGCTGGTGACCTGTGAACTCTTTTAATATATTTTATCAAAATGAATAAAATTAGTGCAATGCATTGACAAAAAAATATTATTCACCATAAAGAAGGACATTCAGTGCGAAAAATCCAACAACTGACTGGAAAATCTGTTTGTGGAATCTATAATGTGATCAAAAAATTCAAAAATACCTGCCAAATCGAAGACTGTCCGAGGAGTGGAAGACCTATAAAGATTGCTGAATAATCAGACCACTATAAAGTGGTCTCATCCTTGAGGTCAAAAAAAAACTCAAGCCGTGATCTGGCCCAGGATCTTAATGAGTCTTGCGGCGTTTTGGTGACCCCATCGGCGGTTCGAAAAGTCCTGCTGAAAAATAATTTTCGAGGATATGTGACCAAGCGGAAACCATAAGTTCGTAAGAAAAATCATCAGAGACGATTAAAATTTGCCCACAAACATAAAACTTGGACCATGGGCAGTGGAAAAGGGTCCTATGGACAGACAAGTCCAAATTCAAATTTTTTAGATCTAATCGCCGCCAATTCGTCCGCAGATGCCACAGAGAACAATATAAAGACAAGTGTTTGGCTGCAACAGTTAAGCACGGTGGAGGTTCTGTTATGGTTTGGGGTGTTTTTCGGTGAATAGGGTTGGACCCTCGGTCAGAATTCATGAGAGACTGTATTCAGACGGGTACATGAATTACTAAAGCAGTACAGTTGTTGGATTTTTCGAACTGAATGTCTTTCTTTATGGTGAGTAATATTTTTTTGTCGATCCATTGCTCTAATTTTATTCATTTTAACCCGTTGAGTATGATACGACCAAATCTGGTTCTGAAACAATTATCCGTTGAGTATGATATGACCAGATCTGGTTCCGCGTTTTTTTCACTTCTTTGACGTTCTCATATTTATTCATAATTATCTAATTGTTTTACAAAATGATATTTCATTATTCTATATTCGAAATTTCAATGCAATCATTGTGCAGTTGTTCTTTTTATGATTGGTGTAGTAGTTTCGTAGTTATAGTACTTTAAGTCGATGTCGCCGAAAATCATGCAAAAGAGACAGATGCATCCATGAAAATACCCATTTACTCCAAGGGTTAATAAAATATATTAAAAGAGTTCACAGGTCAACAGCAATATAAACAATTTTCCGCGGCAGGGCTGAACGACTGTATTTCGTTTTTTTTTTTTTAATATTCGCAGAGAGAATCAAAAACCATTTCATAATAACCGTTTTGCGACGTGCTCAATATGCAACTACCTAAAAATAACATTAGTATTAAATACAACCCCTTTTTCAAGTGAAGACAAGAACGGCATTTTGTGAAAATTTAACCATTGTCCACTCTTCTAATTGTTTCCCAACCCAGGTAGGTTGCAGAAATGTCTAATAAAGTTTTATGACTCCTCTGATGAATGAACAAGCCCAACAAAAAAAGGAATGGGCTCACTTAGTTACTTTCAAAAATACGACACCTCGTTTATTTTGTGGGTAACTGTTCGAAGACTTTTTCACAGTAGTGTACATCTTCCATTCGGCTAAGGCTGACCTTTTTACGCACTGTCTGTACCCCAACTCTATGATGGTACACCAAAAAATTAACCAATTAGGTGAGTAATTTACTTAATGTGGGTTCATTACAGCTTAGTCATGGAATAGGTTATGAGTTATGTATAATTACCTCAACGTTTCACACGCTCACAAAATCTGATTGATGTTACATTACGTCATACTAGATATGCCAAATACTCGATGTAGTGTGTCGGCTGTTACATACCTAATTACAATATGGAACTGATATTTATAATGATTTTAATAACTGATTTTGATAACTCTAACTTACTAACTCCGAATTTGATATTTTCTACATAAGAAAAGATAAATTCATAAAAACATGAGTCAAATAATCATAATTAATTTCACACATTCTTTTCGTATAATACACACAGACAGACACACAAAAATCTACCACTCCCTTACCTAGACAAACTTTAAATACATCATATACTTAATCTCTTGTTTCTTATTTTTTTTGCCTCGTTTAAGCATAGAAAATCTATGTAATTTAATTTATAGAAATAATTTTGACAATAGGCAAGAGAACGCGATCTGGGTTTTGATGACCAAAAGCCAAAATAATGATGGCTCTAGAAAAACATGCAACAGTATTTCAATTAGGGTATTCATGCGATGTATCATGCGATGTCGTACTTATAACATGCGAAGTATTCCATTAATATGTGCGTACAGGAAAACCCGAAGTAAAAATAGAGCAACCATACGATATACATATACGAGTACATATACAGTCAAGCGTATCTAAAAACAGTAAACACGAAGAAAGTCACATCTCAATTAGTCTGAAATACCTTCAGAATACTCCATGAATTGTCTTCCACAAACATGGTAGCTCTCGCGTTACCAGCACATAGTAATGTACAAGAAAATGACGAAACAGATACTCTGGCTCAAACCCGGCTATAGACATATCAGAGTTCTCCTAAAATTTGCGAACATGAACTTTTCTCAAGCGACTTGCAGAATAAGCAAATTCACATAAAGCCACCATTCGCACATAAATCTGAAGCATTGATCAAACTGGGCAAACCCGAAATATTAATGTTGAGTGGACTAAAGACGGAATATAAAGTCATCGATAAATAGCTCACAGTCATCAGAAAGAAGACCGATTTCCTTTGCAGAAAATGTAAAGGGGAAAACGTGACCCCCCTCTCTCTCTCTCTCTCCCTCTCCCTTTCTCTCTCTGCTTTAGCTAATTCAAAGCTAAGATTATTTGGAGAACTACTTACGGCGCTAAACGTAATTTCAGGTTAGTGTCTACTCCGCTTGTATGAGTAGAGTAGACCATGGGGCGGTGTCAGTCATCCTAGGCTGGTATAATGATATGCGATCGTTCTTTCAGCCGTGAGATGAGCGTAAAAGACTTAGAGACAATACAAATCTACCGTCTAGCTATACTAACATGCCGGTCAGAGGCCAAAGCCTTACGGTGAGGCACGGGGAAAGTTACCCAGCGAACAGCCTCGCCCCCTGAATACCAGTTTCGAAAGGATATCTTCATCTGGAATTAACCATCAGGATACCTCCAACATCTCGAACGGTTACAGGTTCGAAGTAGCATGCGCGATCCTCTTCCCTAGTGTAACGGTGATGGGTGCATACCGAATCTATCGCGGACCACGGCATTCTATGCCCGGCTTTCATCCCCAGGTATCGGGCGGCCGAATGGTTGTTTCAAGAGCGGCTGCCACGAGATAAACAACCGCCCCCGTTCTATAGGAAACAATACTGTTCCAGACTCCCCTCAGTCTCGGAATGCACAATCGATTATCTGACGCCGCACGGTGCGCAAACTGTCCAGGAGCGCCCGAAGATTGACTCCTAAGACAAACTGGCCCGCAGGCCAGTGTCCTTCCCGGGCTCGCACTTCTGGGTAGAGGCCATCGTATGGGTGTCGACTAATTGCAACAGGACTAATTGCAACAGGCCCCATTAGATTTCGATAGTTGAGCGGGCTATCGGGCACGGTCCCAGGACCCTTGAGACCCCTTTGAGCATCTCATAGCCCTGGACACCTGGGATGATACAATTTATCTCCACAGACTCCAGACCCATAGGGCTGTGGCTAACTATTATCGGCAAAGAAGAAGAGAAGTCCCGCCGCGCACCTTCCCAGTACTATTATTACAGACATCTCAATATAGTAGTGCGTACCCATCTACTGCAATTCTGGATTGTGCGTCAGCGCAATTTGTGGATTACTATAAATATAAATAGACCGGAATAATAATATCAGATGATTGTTTTCCGTTCTGTAGGACGAAATAAACGCAATTCAGGCAGCATGCCCCGAATACTGTTTTACTCCGTAAATTGTAAATAAACAGTTAACATCTCTGTGTTGTAAGCGAACGCTATTTCGTTTTAAATGCGAATTGCGACTTTAATCTAGGGAGGATAGTTATAAACAGTTTACTGCGTATATAACGATAAATCGGTTTGATAATAGTCGTAACCCCGATCGAATGGTTATGTATTCTTGAACGCCGTCTGTCTTCTTCTTCCTAAAGGTGCATATTCACAAACTAGCCGTATCTACGAATGTAAGACGCGACTCATGTGATGCAGTAATATTCCCTCTTCTTGAAATTGCTGGATAATTATCAGGAATTTCAGAAAATTCTAATGATTAACCTTATGCGATTGATATGCGATTTTTGCTCAAGAAGCTCTTTGCGAATTCTATTGCAATAAGAGCTCGGCCATATCCCACGAGGAAGTACATCGACATGACACCAGGAATAAAACCCTGTATCTCCAACCGTTCGTACCACGTACTGCCAAGTTCCAGGCGACTAGCCGATACTTAGGCCTCAAACTTTTCAATAAATTGCCCGAAAGATTAAAAGCAATTAAAAACATCGATATTTTCAAGAGATCCATCCGAGTCTATCTGCTTAAAATCAACATGTATGCCCATAACGACTTCTTAAAATATTTTGAAAATACATAGCATCGTATCTACCCATTTAATCTAATACATATTATTTACCGTTAATTGTTTTGTTGTAAACTGTTATCATATAGTCTATGTTTTTGTAAATTGGTAAGTTTAAAGCTATATATTGTATATCATCTCTTGTCTAAATTGAGTAACTAGTTTAAGATTAATTACTGTCATTCCTACACAATTGTATGGTTGTATTGGAAATAAATACCTTTTACTTTACTTTACTTTACTTACAGTAGTTGAACCCATAAAGGCTAGTAGTCTAGTTATATTTAGTAAATTCAGATTGCTATTTCAGATTGTATAGATTTGTATGCAACATAACATTTCATATAAACGATATTTTAAGGTTTTTTAGGTTTGTTTTTAAGGTTGATTCTAGTTATTGCATTGTCTCGTACCGTGAAGTTGCTGGACGACTTACATACATACATCATTTGAGATCTTACTGCTTGTATCCCCGGCTTGACAAGGGCAAACAAGTCACAGTTGCCACAATTTTACTTTATTATCCGACTTCAAAAAAAAGAAAGCCTATCAATTCGGTTGTATTTTTTTTATGTGTGTTACCTTAGAACTCTGCCGTTTAGGAACCGATTTAAAAAATTCTTTTATTATTTGAAAGGATATACTTGCAGATTGGTCCCATTTTTATCAAAATCCTGTTTGAATGATGGGATCCATAAGGAACTCAAATATTATCAAATGAAGTTGAAAATGTACATGTTTATTCAATTCCAATGACAATGTATTTATTTTTATGGTAAGCATGATCTGATTCAATACCCTGGGTTGGCTCCCGACGAGGGAACTCCTCAACGGTCAACAGCACAGACCCGAAATTTTGTATACTCATTCAGTTATGATAGCCCGTTCTAAGTTTTACCATGATATGGCTCCTGCACCCAGTGTTGGCTCCCGACGAGGGGACTCCTTAACAGTCAACAGCGCAGACACGAAATTTTGTGTATGCATTTAATTACGACAGTCCGTTCTAAGTTTCACTAAGACAGGACTGCGGCACCCAGGGTTGGCTTCCAACGAGGAAATTCCTCAATGGTCAACAGCACAGGCACAACATTTTGTATACTACCCGTTCTAAGTATGAACATGACAATGCTGCTGCACTTATAAAACATCCTAGGTATCCAGCATGCGGGTCCCATTTTTATCCGTGAGCGACCATGTAAAATAATATGCGCATTCTTCAGCAATAAAAGAAACCATGCTACGACGATCTGCCAAAATATTTTTTTTCAGTTTTTTAACCATTTCTTTAGGGAAGTTCGAGCAAGGGGTCGTCGTTAGTTCAAGTTCTTATGCGACTAAATTCACCGACGTGCGACCGTAGAATTTATCCGCTAATGTATCTCAAGTCTTGAAATACTCTCTCGCTACACTCCGCCTAGTACACTCCGTTCATTAGCGCGCGAAATTTCTTTTTTTACGTATTCGCCCAAAACGCTTCGACAAAATGTAAACAAATGACCCTTATAAATAGGATAGAAAACGAATTTACCGCGTGAAATTTGTAGCACCCGACGTTTCGGTGACGTTGCAGCCGCCGTTGTCCATGGTAGACTGAAGACCTGTCAATCCATTGTTTTGCGGGTAGGCCGCATACCGCTGCCGCCACTGCGTAGGTTATAACGGTGGTGAGGGGCCGAGCTCGGAGCGCGCGAATTTTGAAAATCCGTCGCACACAACACTCACTGTATCCTGTCTTACGTCTTTGCGTTCGGCGTTCGGCGGCGCGGCGGGAACATTTTAAGAAGAGGGTTCCACGTAGAAGAAAGTTTGTAACCGTCGTCTCTATTGAAGTTCGGGGTTCTTCTTATTTCAATGGCTTTCCGGATCATGCGAGGAAAGTAGAATTGTTCCTTGGATAGCCTACCCTGGACAACGGCGGCTGCAACGTCACCGAAACGTCAGGTGCTACAAATTTCACGCGGTAAATTCGTTTTCTATCCTATTTATAATGTCAAACAACCGCGATAGTCTTCGATTTCATAAATGACCCTTATTTTAAAAAAAAAATTTTTTTTTGTTTTTTTTAGAATTAGTAACAGATGTATCAGTAGTTATTTTAATATAGTTTCAAAGAGTATGTGACTCATTATCCCTTTTCTTTTTTTCGATAGTTTAATGCTCATCCATAGTATTCCAACATTATAGTTGCATACCATAGAAGAAGAAAATGAAGTCCCTAATTTGTTCTAAAACTAAGGTCTAGAGTCCAGGTAAACTTTATACGAGCACTTGTAATTAATTAGGTGTTCTCCTTGGGGGTTTGAAATTCACTTTAAAGTAATTTATGTTAATGTATTCTGCTTTTGGATCGTACATGAAGTCCATAATAAAGTCATGTCGGTTATTGAGTTATTTAGTATATAGGTTCGAAGTTTATCTGTAAAATAAGGATATTATAGAGCTAAAAGAGAGAGATAAAAGTATATAATAAATTGTTGAGTAATTATTTAAAAAAACATTGAATAAAATGCCACTTTACTCTTGTCACACGATCGAAATAAAGATGGCTATTTTCGCTCACAGAGCCGATTGCCAGTTTTCCATGAAAAACAAGTCCATACATTATTAATACCTATCAAAACCAGACTTTACTTATTACTGATGTTGATTATGAGATGTAACAGTTACTTTTTTTAAAATATATAATTTCTTTCTGATATGCTAACTTTCAAAATATTTACGCGTGCATCGCGTGGATGGCATTGGCCATGTAAGTATTTAACTTACTTATTAAAACTCCATTCATATTACAAATTCTCTTATTTTTCTCATCGTAATTACATTTTATTAGAATGGAATGCATAAATTTGATGTGATTTCATTTATGCTTTTTACGGTTGGTAGAGATTGCTCCTATTTTGATTTTGCTAAGTTGGCAGACATATCTGACGAAATAATTGGGAGAGACAAACGGTGATTGATGACTGCATTGCTAATAACACGATTTTTTTTTAGTATAAACCCAAAATGGGTCTATTAAGTTTTATATTGATAATTATGTTTCATTCTTTTTGTCACAAATAAAATACCTGAATCGTATTATTTTTTAGCAGCTTGATAATATCTCTACTCTTAGTAAAAAGAAATCAGGGGGTTAGATAAACTTTGTTTTTTAGATGTACTTTTACGGTTGGTAGAGATTGCTCTTCTTTCGATTCGGTTAAGTTGGCAGCCTCAGCTGTGGAAATAATTCGGAGAGACGAACGGTCATTAACGACTGACATTGCTCATAATGCGAAAATGTTTTAGTATAAACCCAAAATGGGTCTATTAAGGTTTATATTGATAATAATGTTACACTCTCTTTCTCGCTAACAAAATACCTGAATCGTACTATTTTTAAGAGTTGACATGACTGGTGTAGAAGTAATAAATGTGAAAGGTCCAGCATCTTCGCTATCATCAGCGATCGTGTCATTGTGGTACATTTTCTTTACCCAATCTTGACAAAGGCTAATCATCTTCCTCGTCCGAACTCTCATAAAACGTTATCTCAGCCGAAGCTTTTAGTTGAGAGCCTAAAACAAAACAAAAATGCATGTTGCAATTATACAAACCAACTAACATAAGTTCATTGACACCTAAAAGAAATATTTAATAACTACTTCACCTGGAAGATTTAGTAATGTTACTAATTCATTAATTCCAGAGTCTTCATTATTAACATCCGCGTTTGCATTCTCAGGTGGGAGAATGGTTCTTTCATACGGCAACAAAGTTTCTTCATCACATCGCCCCAACTCATCAATAATTTCCTTGATATTGAGCACTTTCATTGGTCGAGTTCTCATAAAATATAATATCCCTATACTACGACAGGACTTTTAAAAGGCCATCAATTTCAAACTTTAAAAAAAAAGGTTTACTTATTGATTCGAAATAAAGCAAAATGGTTTTTTTTATAACATATCTAAAATCAAATATCTAAAAGAAATATCTTTAAATTTGGCAAATTAATATCATAAATGCTTACCTTTAATGAAGCCATCGTAAAACATATACTTCATGTTCTTTAATAACACTAAAGCAACAAGATAAAATGTGTCCAATCGTAAATTTATTTGCATTGAATATTTTTGGGCATTTTGAAAGTCCAGTCACAGTATCTGGGTTAAGGTTTACATTGACAACTATGTTTCATTCTCTTTCTTACAAAAAAAATACCTAAATCGTATTGTTTTTAGCAGCTTGATAATAGATGAAAAGATGTTAAAGGGTTAGCGAAACTTTGTTTTGAGGTTAATGAAATCAAAGTCTTCCTCTAAAAACGACGAAATTATTTTTTTTTCTAATACCACACTCGCCTGTTTACATGATCATGATTATTATTACATGATCAAATTGTAAATTAAATAGTCCTTATTATTCTTATTACTCCATATATTATTTAAATTATCCTTTATAGGGTATATACTGACAAGTAATGTGATTGGTAATATAATATAATAAAATAATATAATAGGGATATATACTGACCAGTAAAGTAAAGGGTAGGCTATCATACGGTCAGCGCGGGTACTGCCCTGGTTGCTCGACTGTAACTAATCTGTCTGTACTCATAGATTACGTGGCAAAAGCTCTTGATCGTGTTCAGGTATATGCGGCCTACTTTGAGTTAAGCGAAGCATATGACCGGGTCGATAATGACTTCTTGTTAGATCGACTAGCGTCCTTCTGTTTGTGTCCAAAGCTTCTACTGTTCCTCCCTGACTATTTTTGAGAACGTCAGCAATTCGCCCAAAACAATTTTATTTATTTATTTATTTATTAATATTTCACACAAATTTTAAATACTAGATAAGATTAAAATCTACCTTGCTGGAGTGATTCCCATACTAAAGTAGACTTGTATGTATTCTATTTTCCTTTTTTTTTTTAGTTGGTAAGTGTAGCATTGATTTATGTGGTAGCTCTATATTTACACATATTTCATATACTTATTACGCATATTTTAGTAACATAATAATATTAAATAATCATATATACACATACACATATATACATATACAAGTACACATATACATACACATATATACATTTATACTAATAATCTATACATATACATATGTTTTGCATCTATACATATACATAAAAGTAGTAATTTTATGTAGTTAGGTATTCTTATACAGCACTATAATTAACTAATTTCTCCGTTTCGTTCCTTCCTAGCTCAATCAACCATTCCGTCATAACTTTTGTTCCTCATATGGTATCTACATAACTTCACTTTTATTTCCGAATTTATTCGATTGTGTAGTCGGACAGCTAGAAAAAAAATGACGTTGGGCGAATTTAGTTTTCTTAAGGGGGACATCATGTTGCATGGCTGTAACTGCTCGTGTTCTGATAGTGTGAGATTTAATCATATGCCGCTCTGTGTGGGTGTAATAAAATATTGTTGATATATGAAACAATGGTTTTGTTTCGTCAAAATATTTCACTCGGTAGGATACACATATCATGCAAGCATCGAATTCAGGTCCTTTTTTATTCAATACCTTCGTCAACAGAATCAATTATCATATTACAACAATCATCATTATACATATATGTATTACGTCGTGTGGTGCTTCGCAGTCTAAATTGGTTCAGGGATGTGAAAGCTATATGTCTCGATATTCAGGCAGGTTGGAAGTCAACCCGGTCATTTTACAAGAATTATACTCTGATGGTAGAATACCAAGCTAATTTCTAAGATCCTTGTACTCCAGACAGATTCCTGTACTCCGAGAAATTTTGTTTGCGGTATGATAGCGTACAACTCTCTCATTAATGGAGAAAATGGATTCGATCTTAAATATTCACGGTATGCTGGATAGAAGAAAGGATAGCCCGCACATTCTTGCCGAAATTGGTTTCTTTGTGCCCGATAAGCACGCTCGCGCTAGATTTCACCTTCTCTTGGTAAAGGCATTCCTTGCACGAATGTCATACCGATGACGTTAGCGGTCAAGACCTCTCGATATTTAATATCCTGTTGTTGACCGCACCATATACAGGTTGAGTTTTTAATTGGTGATATCCTTGTAAAAGGTGAATCAGTACGAGAAAATAAGCAAGTGTCAATAAAAGCTTTTTGAAAAAAACAAAAAAAAGTTTTTTTTAAGTACTAAAAGCGTTGAGCGTACTGCGCCATCTAGCGGTAGGTAAAATATCGCGAATAGACTATATTCGCGATATTTTACCTACCGCTAGAGGGCGCAGCGTAGTCAACGCTTGTAAAACTTTTATTTAACAGTCAAATTATATATATATATATATATATATATATATATATATATATATATATATATATATATATATATATATATATATATATATATATATATATATATATATATATATATATATATATATATATATATATATATATATATATATATATATATTTATATATATATATATATATATATATATATATATATATATATATATATATATATATATATATATATATATATATATATATATATATATATATATATATATATATATATATATATATATATATATATATATATATATATATATATATATATATATATATATATATATATATATATATATATATATATATATATATATATATTATTTAACAGTCAATTCAAGAAATATACACTTAGTTTTTTATTTGTTTTTTCCAAAAAAAAATATCTTTAGTTACTAACCTGGTCGTACTGATTCACCCACTACAAAGATATCACTAATAAAAACTCACGGTGTATATTCAGGATATCAGTTCAAGTTTTGAAAATGAAAATAGGATTTTTTGTTTGACATATTTTAAAATGTTGAGCTATTTTTCTACTTTTCTATTTTTCTTGTGTGTATATAAAATATAAATTTATTATAAAATATGTACTTAAATTTATAAAACAACAAATGATATTTTTAGTCTGTGAGGTTTTTAATTTAATAATAAAATACAATAAATTCAAAAAATACACGACAGAGCGATATTGTAGACTTACTGTGAGGTAAGCCAGCTGGCCTGGTGGCTACCTATTGACCTACAGTGACATAAGAAAAAAAAATTAAAACAAAACTCACCAAAAGGTAGCATCATTAACGATATTATAATGGTATGCATAATTGAGCTGTGGCTAAAAAGGGGTTCCTCGGTTCTAGGCTGGATCAGAAATGTTGTGACTTTAGGAGTTAATGATATGAGAGAACGACGGTTATCGCCTTATCGTTCTAATTTTAAGATGACATACTACGACAGACTACGTGAGAAAAATATCTAAAATAGGCTGACCTGCAATGGTATAGGTGGGGTTCACTTTTGTACGGTTTGACCAATAAAAAACCGGCGTTGATGTAGCGTCAGGCACAGATGCCACGTGCGTATGCGCCGGCGAGCGGACGGACACTAAACGTTCGATCGCAGGTTGTCACAGTAAAACTGTCTTTCCGCAGTGTTGGTATAAAGGTGTTATTGGTAAAGCATATTTAGCATAACTTTCAGAGCGCTCTCACGGTTTAATTAATTGTAATTAATTTAGGGAATAAATAAAAAAAAATGACTAAGCGCGACTTTAGAGAATTAACCAGTCAAAATCATTAAATCAAAATAAAATACATTACATTTACGTCGTGTTCAATTGGCGGCTAAAAACCGCTCTTGGACGTGTCAAAATATTTGTGTTTTAAGTATTAAGTCTCATTATTACTTGAATCTTTACTTAACATATATATGTTATAAAAAAAATATATAGTATATAAGAAACGTTGGAACCTACTAAAAGTTATTCGTCATAGAATCTTATTACAAAACAAATTAAAGGCTTATTTAATAAAATAGTCAATAATTCTAATGGCTACCTACTAAACACACAATAATTAAAATAGTCAGTTAAAAAGTTGAATAATCAAAGCAGAAGCCTAACAATTGAAATAGTCAATAAATCGAATATATACGTACTAAAAACTGTACATAGTAATATCCAAAGTAGTAAGTAAATTGTTAAATAATCAAACTAAAACTAAATCTTACATTTAAATACTAAAAGTACACATATAATTATCATTCAAATTGGTAAAATATTTGCAAAGTCATGACCCTCGAATTCGGTCAGATTATAGAAAGGGTGGCCTATGAGCATCTCCTTAATGTTTTTTTAAAATTGTTTGTCCTCGAGTCGTTTGATAGTGGTAGGGAGTAAATAGTAGAATTTAATGCAAAGGTAGACTCACCGCTGTACACTCACCGCTTACATTGTAGGAGTAATCGCGTCTGAAAGTTTTCGAAATCAGTTTAAAGCCTGAATGTCCAAGGCAATGAGCAACTTTTTGGAGTTTTAATTATAAATTGGTTCCTTATCCTGGGATTCGCTTAGAAACTTTTTTACATTGGTGCTTATATTTTTTTTTAAAAACATGAAACAAAAGTTCATCAGATATGGTCGTTCCCAGTTATTATGTCACTTTAAACAATTTATCTAAAACCGAAACGCAATTATTTGACCTTAGAAACGCCCTGACATTAAATTATCACGTGTCGCTGTGGCATGAAATAATGTCAAAACAGTGCCTATATAGCCAGCCCCAGGAGACAATGATTAACAACCCTCCGTAAAACTACACGGTCAAATAGTTCTCTTTTTTTATCTAATTGGGAAATTTTATAACTGTCGTAATATGACGCAATTTTTATGAGGCTAAAGGCCTAGGTGACATGTGTTTTATTTTTACCATCTGACGTACACTGACATCACCGAGTCGTATGTCCGTGGTCGACAAATCCGGCTAATCTATTCACGAGCATTCTGTACGACCTTGGTCTCGTCGATGACC
>OX155958.1:22154264-22339192 GCA_944548615.1 Micropterix aruncella
CATTTTTCCATCAAGCCCCAGGCCCAGATAACAAAGAATGCTCAGAAATTGCGATCATTTTAAAGCGTCTGAAAATCCATTTGCTTTAATACTGACGCAGAATTAAATGCCGGATGGAAATACGATTACAAAGAAACCCCACATTTCAGAGGCTTATAGGAAAAAAAGGTAAGGAATTCTGCGTATTATTAAATATGTTATTATACTAAGGAATAACATGAAATGAGATGCGGAGATTATTCAAATTTCAAATTCATTCCTCAAAAACCATATACAGAATTAAAAGTGTATAATTATTGATTCTTCTTAATTAGGTATATTAGTATTAAAGTTTAATATCTATGTTAGTTAATTAAATGTTATGAAAATGGTAATTAAAATAATCAACGCATAAGTTATTAACAAATAATGAAAATAATGTAAAAAATAACATTAATATTTAATTAAATCTGAAAAAAAATACGTACAGTAAAAAAAAAATTATGAACAGAAATAGTCGATTGAGTTTAGAAAAAAAAGGGTAGCTAATAAAGTAAATTGCAAATAAAGAAATCCATATAAAAATATAAAGAGGATTACAGTAATAAATTACGTTTAAGAAAAAATAAATACGGTCATATTTACATTTCGGAATATAATTTAACATTTTCTTGGTATTCTTTCTAATATGTCCTTTTAACCAAAGGGTAATATATAATTTATTTCAGGGCTTTTCTGATAATTCCAGGAATTCTTAATTTTAATATACACTAGCTGCTGCCGCGGCTACGCTTCGTGTAAGTTTTGAATCGAATTGTTAATTCAAGTAGGTTGGCGTTTATTGCCTTTTTAGACGCTACATTTAGATATAAAGTGCAAGACAAGATGGACCCTACCTGTCTCGTAAGATGTACCGTCTTGTTCTTAGCCACCGGCGTATCCTTCCGATGAACGCTGACCTTGTTAGGCAACAGCCGCCCGGGCGCCCGCCGCCCGCTAGGTATTTCGAGATACTTGCACGCGCTACTAATTTCATGATATCTATATAACTTTACGACCTAAAAACTTCCAGCAAATCTCTGTTTAACACCCGTGATAATGGAATAATTTATTTTGATAAAGATTCTTATTTTATTGCTAATGTCTTCAACAAAGAGCCTACTTATTTTTGCTATTTTTGGGACATAAACGCAGTTATCGTAGCATAAATATAAAAGTTGGACATATGAAGTCCCTGACTTTTTTATAGATCTCTCTGAGTCCAATGTTTCCGTCATATATTGTTTTCACATATATCTTACTATTTCGTCAGCGAACGCCAATAAATTGACTCACCAGCTCATTTTTCTCCGACTTTAATTACAAATATCGTGATTTTGTATTGAAAACCAATATTTATTACAATAGAATATATATAGCCTATAGCACTCGTCGATAATAAATCTTTCCATTAGTGAAAGAATTTTTGATATCGGATGAGTAGTTTTGGAGATTACCCCCTATATACAAACTTACAAACTTAAAAACAATATTTTTTTATAATATTAGTTTAGATTGAAGGGGCTAGATAAAGAAAATGCATTTCTGCGACCTTGCTTTTATTTTGGGCACTCAGTTTTGAGTTAGAGATGGCTAGCGTCACAAATGTTTGTGCTGATAGTATTGAAGTACCCGAGTTTTACACAGGTTTGACTGACGTCTCGTACATGGAGTTTTTGGAATAATTAATCGAAGAGTCTCATTGGTATTTTGTTAATAACTCTCACCAACGCCTTTTGGGTCTTTTTAGCCAAAATAATTATTGTAGAGTAGACAGCTGTTGATAGCTTGACACTCTGAGACTAACAGAAATAAGTTATGCAAGACAAATACGTATTCTATTTAGTATCTACTCAGAAGAAATAATAGCCGAGGCTCTTAAAGGTGCAGTCGAGGGCCATCCATTAGTGTAAATGTTGAAAAGATAAATAAAACCTAATGTGCGTATCAGGTAATATTGCCAATCTCTATGGCTCTACTCCCTCTATGGGTAATTCTGCTTGCATAAATAACGGATTGGAAAAGAACAGTAGTAAAATGAATCATATAAACGGTAATAATAATACATCGTATGTTATTTCTTATTTTTCCCAATATTTTTAATCGTATTTATATAATTGTATTCTAATATAAATATGTTTATACATAATATATTTATTATTTATTATAATCGAATTAAGGTATCTATGTACTTACCATATTATTACATAAATAGGATTAGGTATATACATTGTAATATTTATACAGATTATTATATTATATTATATATTAAATTTTAATTAGGTACATTTACTATTTCTAAAAATAAAACGTTAGTCACTTTAGTTCTTTATAAATTAAATAGCTAATTTTAATTGTTTACTCTGACCCGCCTAGATACAGGACATTTCAGTCCTAGTTAGGTGGGCACTGACCATTTGCTTCATTTGCGTATATATATATATATATATATATATATATATATATATATATATATATATATATATATATATATATATATATATATATATATATATATATATATATATATATATATATTTATATATATATATATATATATATATATATATATATATATATATATATATATATATATATATATATATATATATATATATATATATATATATATATATATATATATATATATATATATATATATATATATATATATATATATATATATATATATATATATATATATATATATATATATATATATATATATATATATATATATATATATATATATATATATATATATATATATATATATATATATATATGTATATATATATATATATATATATATATATATATATATATATATATATATATATATATATATATATATATATATATATATATATATATATATATATATATATATATATATATATATATATATATATATATATATATATATATATATATATATATATATATATATATATATATATATATATATATATATATATATATATATATATATATATATATATATATATATATATATATATATATATATATATATATATATATATATATATATATATATATATATATATATATATATATATATATATATATATATATATATATATATATATATATATATATATATATATATATATATATATATATATATATATATATATTTAGGTTAATATAAACTTTCCAAATAATTGGAAAGAGCTGAGTGCTTCCTTTCATATAGATAAGGGCATATCACGCTATTAATTTTACTTTACTGACTACTTTTAATCGCAGCTTCTTTATAACCGCTTTTTGACAATAAAAAAGAAAATTCGAAATTTTAAATTTTTCCACCTGTCACCTGTCATCTAGTTTTTAAGAAGACGGCATAAGCCGACAAAAAACAAGTATTTCATTGTTTTTTTGCTCGAACTAAGATCTAATTTAGTGATTTTATTATTTAGGAAGGATGGTTGCTTAGTTTAGAGATTGGTTGTTTGAAGGGTGAGTGTTTCTAGATTAAAAAGGCTTTGTAAACCTACATCTCTGTTCGCAAGTCAAAGACAACCAACCAATCTCGTTTAAATATAAAGCAACCCCTAATTCAAACAAGGGACCCCTTTCTCCACTATGTATTATGTATGTAAGTGGCTTTTATTATTATTTTCTTCATAATCATCCCTTCTTATTCCTAATGAATCTAATTATGCTGCTATATGGGATTCTTTGGTTACTAAATATCAGGATAAAAGGCTTCTTGGGTCTATGTACCTAAATAATATACTCGATATAAAAGGTCCGTCTGATACGCCCGCTCAATTAAATAATTTTATTGAGAAAATGTACGCGTCGTGGTCGGCCTTAAAACAATTACAAATTAATGATTTAAATGAATTTATTTTTATGAATCTTACGCTCAGGAAATTAAATCCACAATTAGTACACGGTTTCGAACTATCCGTCCGCGATAAATCGGTTCCTACTAGTACTGACTTGATTGACTTTGTACGTCATAATGTAAAAGTGCTTGAACGTTTTACGGCAGTTCGACAAAGCACTTCATCACAAGTTATTTCGCCAGCTCAATCACGATCGCGTACCACACCAAAAGTGTCTCATATATTCACGTTACAAAATAACGACGATAATGCAAATAAACCCGCTTGTTTATTTTGTAAATCATCGCTTCACGTTCATTTATATGAATGTACGTCGTTTAAAAATTTAACTATAAAAGATAGATTTAATTTCACAAAAGAGAATAAATTATGTCTAAATTGTTTTAGCACAAGACATTCTACTTTTAATTGTGGGTCGAGAAATACTTGTCGCAAATGTCAAAAAAAGCATCACTCATTATTACATTTTGAAAACAATAATTTATCTTCACATACGCCGCCCACACACGCACATAGTAACTCACACACAGCGAACGCTACGGTTATCGCTTCTGATCGCAACAATGTGCGTTCATCTTCTTCTCATTCCGTGTGTATGCATACTGCCACACCTATATCGTGTATTCCGTGCGATATTAGGGAACCAAATGACACCTATAATATTTCACATATAACGAGTATTTTACCTACTGCTCAAGTATTTGTACCCAATTATATTAATGGACAACTCATTACTATTAGGTGCTTATTAGACAGTGCCTCGCAAAATAATATTATAACGTTCGCCTGCGCCAATAAATTAGCTTTACAAATAAAACCGCTTGTAAATTCTTCATTAAAAACTGTAGGCTCCGTGGCGACGCCTATTAAAGGGTATGTCACGCTTACTGTCCAGTCACGTGTCTCCGATGCTTACTATACTATTACTATGCTGGTAGTTGATCATATTACGGATCAGCTACCTACGCGCGTGATCTATGCACCAGTGTTGGATCATTTTAAGAATTTACCGCTAGCTGATGATAATTGGAGCTCGCCCGAGAATATAGATGCGATTCTCGGAGCACAAATGTTTGCGTTCACGCTACTTGGTGGTAAGGTTATCCCCCCACCCCTTGCTTGCACTACGGGTTCTTCGGACACCCCCCGCTCACTACCTTATGCACTCGAGACCACGCTTGGCTATGTGATTATGGGTGAGACGCCCGCAGTCAACCCTCGTAATGTAGTCTGGTCCTTCGGTCCGCTCGTAAATGATTTAGATAAAAACTTAGAAAAATTCTGGGAACTCGAGGAGGTACATTCTATTGATATTATAAGTCCGGAAAATCACGACTGTGAACAGTTTTATACTTCCACAGTTAAAAGAAATACTTGTGGTCGTTACGTTGTTTCGCTGCCTTTCAAAAAGGACCCCCAGTGTTTAGGTAACTCCTACACACACGCGCAGCGCAGATTGACCGCTCTTGAACGCAAATTCTCCGCTTTGCCTGCGCTACGTCAAGTTTATAATGACGTCATTACCGATTATATAGGTAAAGGTTATTTATCAGAATTGCCTTACTCTTCCGCTACTATATCTGAAGGTTATTTTATACCACACCATGCAGTTGTTCGTCCCGACAAGGCGACAACGAAAACTCGCATCGTTTTAGACGCTAGTGCTAAAACTGATAATGGCACATCGCTCAATGATTTACTACATATAGGACCTAATTTACAGGCAGATTTATTCGCACTTCTTTTAAACTTTCGTTATTTTAAAATTGCCATCACCGCTGATGT
This sequence comes from Micropterix aruncella, assembly GCA_944548615.1. Classification (NCBI taxonomy): domain Eukaryota; kingdom Metazoa; phylum Arthropoda; class Insecta; order Lepidoptera; family Micropterigidae; genus Micropterix; species Micropterix aruncella. The sequence continues at coordinate 22,159,943 of OX155958.1, forward strand.
GCAACAAATGTATTTAAGGATAATTTTATCAGAAAACGATCGTAAATATCAAAAAATATTATATCGCTTTAATGAAACGGAACCTATCCGTATTTTTCAATTTAATTCGGTCGCTTTTGGCATTCGCTCCAGTCCGTTCCTTGCAATGCGGACTGTTCACCAGTTGGCTGAAGATGAACGCAATCGCTTTCCTCTCGCAGTAGAGGTCGCCAAACGCGAAATGTATATGGACGATTTGACCACGTCGGTGATGTCTGTCGAGGCTGGCGTACGGCTGGCGGACGAATTACTCGGATTGTTCGATTCTGGTGGATTTAAATTAGTCAAATGGGCTAGTAATGCTCCAGAACTTCTCACTCACTTTCCTGAGTCGCATCGTGCGTCGATTGAATTCACGGACGCTTGTGATACTCTTAAGGTTTTAGGCTTAAAGTGGCTACCTGCCAGCGATACATTTTCATTTACCACTTCTAACATCACTGTAGGTAATACTAAACGATCTATACTCTCCACCATTGCTCGCTTATTCGACGTATTAGGATTGGTTGCACCTGTCATTCTGTATGCAAAGCTTTTAATGCAAGATCTCTGGCTTTCCAAAGTAGGATGGGACGAAGAACCCCCTGAAACGGTTACCAATCGATTTATTACATTCAAAAATGAATTACCATTGCTTTCTAAATTGCAGATACCACGTCATTTAGGCATTTCTGCCGATTGTGTTGTAAATCTACTCGCATTTGGGGATGCTAGTATGAAAGCTTTTGGTTGTGTAGTTTATTTGCATGTAACGCACCCTAACAATGATATATCAGTACATTTAGTATGCGCTAAGTCTAAAGTAGCTCCGCAAAAAACTGTCACTTTGGCTAGGCTCGAATTATGTGCCGCGCTTCTCCTCGCTAAGCTTGTAAAACAAGTTCATACTGTTTTTAATATTCGCTATTCAATAAATGAAATATTTGCTTTTTCGGATTCAACGATCGCTCTTTCTTGGATCCATTCCGCTCCACACCGCTGGCAAATATTTGTTGCTAACCGCGTTAGTAAAATACAGGAACTTTTATCTCCTTCTCACTTTTTTCATATAAATGGGAAAGAAAACCCTAGTGACTGCATTTCTCGAGGGTTACTGCCCTCACAATTGCTGAGTCACTCGCTCTGGTGGCAAGGTCCATCATGGATTTCTGCTCCAATTTCTGATTGGCCAATCGCGCCATTCACAGTGTCTGAAATTGACAACACACATGAAATGAAAAAATGTACACTTACATTTTTATCATCAGTAGATGACAACCGCTCGCCTCTATATGATCTCGCCTTAAAGGTCTCTTCTTGGCCTAAGCTCACTCGCATCGCAGTGTACGTTCTTCGCTTTATAAAAAAGTTACCCCGCTCCGATTCTGTCCAGGCCTCTGATTTAGAGGTCGCTGAAACCGCTATTCTTTTGGATTTGCAAAGAAAGCATTTTTGTAATGAATTTATTAATTTACAGAAGGGTAAATTACCCTCTCCTTCGCTTCGCAAACTTGACTTATTTCTTGATAAGTCAGGTCTCATTCGCGTTGGTGGTCGTCTATCGAACGCCAATCTTCCTTTTGAAAACCGACATCCAATATTATTACCCCGCCGTGACCACATAACAAACTTACTAGTGGATCACTTTCATCAGATTAATTGCCATACAGGCTCTCATTTGCTTATGTCTTTATTAAGACAGCGCTATTGGATTGTTTCTGTTCGAAATATTATTCGTCAGCGAATTCGCCAATGCAATATTTGTTTTAAAGTTGCGCCCACTCATCCGACACCAATGATGGCAAATCTGCCGCCCGCTCGCGTGCAGGAAGCGAAAGCTTTCACACACACCGGAATCGATTACGCTGGTCCGATAAATATCACGTTAACTCGCAAACGCGGTGTTAAGAGCCAAAAGGCTTACATCTGCCTTTTCATTTGCCTGACAACTAAAGCTATACACATAGAAATCGCGTCAGATTTAAGTACAGAAACGTTTATAGATGCCCTAAAACGTTTTCTTTCGAGGCGGGGACCAGTAGCGTGTATTTATTCAGACAATGGTTCCAATTTCATTGGTGCTAAGAGGAAATTGGACGATTTATATACGCTTTTGTCCTCAAAAGAGACTTTAACAGCTTTTCAAAACGAATATAACAATCACAAAATAACGTGGAGTAACATACCTCCTCGAGCTCCTCATTGGGGGGGAATTTGGGAGAGTAACATAAAAAGTATTAAAACTCATTTGTATCGTTGTATTGGACAACAACTATTATGCTACGAAGAGTTGTTGACAGTTCTTGTTCAGATCGAATGCCTTTTAAATTCACGCCCACTGTGTTTACTGTCTGATCAGCCACACACTATTTTGACACCCGCTCACTTTTTAAATTCTACACCGCTGCAGTCCTTACCTGCATCAGAAATTGACGAGTCTCTAAATCTCGCCAATAGAAAGCAACTGTTAGATAGTTTAGTGCAAAGTTATTGGAAACGCTGGCATGTGGACTATCTCCACACACTACAAATACGACAAAAATGGAACACACCGGACCGCCCAATTAAACCAGGCACACTTGTTCTTATACATCAGGACGACACCCCACCGCTTCGGTGGCCTACTGGCATAATAGAGCAAATTTACCCTGGGAAAGACGGGATAATACGAGTTGCGTTGGTGCGTACTACTGCTGGCTCATTTAAAAGGCCTGTCGTAAAATTGTGTCCCTTGCCATCACAATAATTTTACTCTTATAAAATTTATATTTAATGTAGTTTTATTCGCGCATATTGTAAATTTATCATCATATATGTTTCAGTATAATTATTATATTTCCGCATTTAGTTTACGCATTTTGTTGCTAGTCTTAAAACCTAACCTAAGCCTAAAAATTTATCCCTAATCTAATCTTCCTTTCTTTAACTCTGTAATTTTTGGTATAGTCCTAGTTTCCTTTGGACATCCATGGATGTCCAAGCTGGGGGAAGATGTTTACGCCGTTAAGAGTTTTAGTTATTTTGTCTTATGATACCAGCCGGATAGCGTCGCTTAAAGGGAACGCACAAACCGGTTTTCACGCTCGCTGAAATATAATGCGGATCATTTCAGATGTGAAAGGTATATTCCCCCGCAAGCACGTATTTTGTGTCCTATAATCTCGCTCGCGACGTTTGTTAAAGGAAGTGAATTTCGCTATATCGCCATACCAACAAAACGCCATTCTCTGCATTCCTGGTGCACCAGAAGAAGAAGAAGACGCCGGCAAAAACTGGTAAGTGCACAACCCTTCTTTGTAGCGCTATCGTGGCTGGTGTAATAAGGCAATTTTTATGCTAACAACCTTGGCAAACATCAATGGTAGATAGGTCTCTCCGCATCACCAGTCCGTTTAATACATGACGATATGTCTTGGGAACAGGTCCAATACTATAAATACCTGGGATACTAACATAGAGGGGTGTCAATTATAATGGACCCCGTTACTCCAGGGAGTTATAACGACATAGAGGCAGTCTGTCTCCATGGAGAGCCAATACGTTCCAAAATTCAGCTACGTCATCGGCCCGTAAGAGCCCAGCGCCTTACCGCGAGGCACTGGGAAGAGAGCCAGGCAGCGGGCCTACCGCGCTCCCAATTTTATCGGCCGCGATCCCAAATCTCCAAATTTCAATAAATTAACATAAATATATAGTGTTTGGTATCAAATTATAGGCTTGATTAAGTACAAGTAGAAAATATATATGTTTCTATATAAATAGGTAAATATATAAACCACAAATATTTCATTAAAAAATAAAATATTGGTTTTTGTTTGTAATGGTGACCAGCACTAAGTTGGGCAGCAGCATCACTTACATGCTAATGCTCATGTCGGCCGTGTTCAATTGTTATTTTTATTTTAATAATTTTTAATACTTTGACGCATATTTATTGTAAATTCGTTGTCAAATTAAATAAACAAATAAATAAAACATATTTACTTGTTTATTACTTTCATTATTATCATATTTTATCAATACAGTAGTTCTCTTTTGTAACGGCAGGCATGTTTTGTTCCTATTAATATTTTTATTTTTTATTTTAATTTTGTTATTGTTAAGGAAACAAACAGCTTTTACAAAACATTGGGTACAAAATTATTAAGTTTCAAAGATAATGCTAATAACATGTTTCCTTTTAAATAATAATAATTTAAACACTTAACAGTTTTCTATGAAGAATACACTCACATGAAAGGAGGTGAGAATTGGGAAGGGGGAGTCATATAAGTAAATACAATTTTATTCCATAATGTATACATATTATTGGCATACATATTATTTAATATATTCTTGAATACATGTTAATAATATTATATTATATAGTGCGATTACAATGATACGTCAACACCGTCATTAATTATTGCTTTTTTAAGAGCGATAGATGACGAATTGAATACGTCAATATCACCGAGCTGCGTATTATAAATTTTACATACTCTATATATAAAACAGTTTTGTGCATAATTAGTGCCAACCTGCGGCAGGTTGCAGGACGTTTATAGTGACATTAGTGGTCATAATTAATTTTTTTATAGGTACGTTTCTATCATTTAAGCTTGTAGCAATACTGACCTAATTTAGGCCTGTAGTAAGACCAGTAGTAATACTGCCGTGCATTGTTTTTTATATTATTAAGTGTAAGACTAGTGTAGTGTAAGAGTTTGTCTCGCCAACAAACTGTATACCAGTTTGGCAAGATTGTAATATTTTAAAAAATGTATCTTTTTCTTTGAATAAATTTAATAAAAAAAAAAAAAGGTGGAACAACTCCGCTTGGCGAGTGAGTCGCGATGGTACACGAAAAGATACCATTCCAAGAAGATCCGAACAATCAATGTAACCTGTCAACAATTTATCGTAAAACATAACATCTGCACATTTTCTTCTTGATTGTAGTGATTGAAGACCATGAAAGCAAGCTGCTTCGCTGTAATTGGGAAAGGACAGAAAGGACAAATATATTTACTTGTTTATTCTATTTATTCTAAGGTTAGCTGTAAGATATTGCTTTTAGACAATAAGCTCGCCTTTTTGTGTAAGCAAATAAAGCGTTCAATTATTAATTATTGTTATTAAATTTATTCTAATCATCTTTTATCGATACAGTAGTTTTCTTTTGTAAAGGCAGTCGTGGTTTTATTCCGTTTAATTTATGTACTTGTTTATTATATTTATTCTTACCATCTTTTATCAATACAGTAATTCTCTGTTGTAATGGCGGTCGTGTTTTTATTCCTTTTAATATATTTACTTGTTTATTCTATTTATTATTATCATCTTTTATCAATACACTAATTATTACATCGTTGTATATTGAAAATATCATTATATTATGCCAGAATAATATTGAGTAGTAAAAAACTGTTTTAAGGTTGCATCAACTATATTAGGAAGTAAGTTACTTGTTTATATTATTTGATTGTACATCTGTATTTTTTCTTAAAATACCAAAAAAAAATACATTACAAGAAGAAAAATGTCCTTACATACATATATTGATCGTAAAATATTTCCGCAATAATGAATAACGTCTATTAATGATCCTAATAATATCCTAATAAATCGAGATATAGACGCTACGTCTTAATCCAATTTGATATCGAATATTTACTCTTCTACATAACTCAGAAAACAAAGAAAATGGTGTAATTCTGCCTTGCGTATAAGAGTATAGTATTACCATCTTCTCAAATAGAAAACCGAGCGCTCTTTGGGTAATTTAATCCGAAATAGAAGGCAAGAAGATCGCGTTAATCGCAGAACTCTCAGACGTTTTAACCAGTAATAGGGTTAGGAATACATTATTACTACGGAGGAATGGCTTGGAGTGGCGTTTAGTTTATTTATGCCAGTAAGAAATACTGATTCAGTCGATAAATGGGTATCATAATTTGTTTTACCATTTCTGGGGTTATACTTAAACATCACGAGCCATTTTAGATTGTCATATTTTAATTAAAAAACAAGCATTCAAATTGATGTTTTGATTACTAATAATAAAACTCATTTTACTTTTTTTTTTGTAAATTCAAAAATTTAAATAAAAAATACATTTTTTTTTATATTGTGGCTGCTGATTATTATGAAATTCATTAGTGAGCTCGATTTTTCAAGAATTTTACCTTTCTTATTCTCTGTTTTAGTAAGTGACCAGATTACTCCGGTCTTTCGATTGGTTACGAGTCGGGGAGTCTGGAAGCAGTACTGTTTCCTATAGAGCGGGGTGGTTGCGGACCTTACGGCGACTGCTCTTGAAACGACCATCGGCTACCGATCTTGGGTGAACAGCCGGGCAAAGGATGCCGTGGTCCGCGATAGATTCGGTATACACCGATTCACCGCTTCGCAAGGGAGGGGACCGCGCGAACGACCTCGAACTCGTAAACAATCGAGAGACCGGAGTAATCTGCAGTAAGGAAGTAAGGGCGTGAGTGTAAGCTCGTTGGGTAACACGCCCGGTTATCTTGCGGTTAAGGCGTTGGCCTCTTACGGGCATGTGGCGGAGCTTGACGGTGGACTGTTTTGTCCAAGTCTTCTGCGCTCACTTCACGGGAGATAGAACGACTAATCGTTAAAAGTTCCTGAGGTGACGGGTTCGCCCGTTGTAGTTGACAACACTATTTGTTAGGTAAAACGGAAAAAAATCAAAATGTATTTCCCGATTCCAAAAAAATATTTCCTCGCAAGAGCGGCGGCGATAAAGCCACATTTTAAATATGCAGCAAATGCAAACTTTCATTTCCAGGACTCGGATCATTCAACTCAAGGACAAGTAATATTGCAGCTTGTTTTCCTTGCAGAGCCCCCGCGTACTTCTCCGCAGCAGGAGATGGGCGCGGGCCCTGGTGGCCTGGGCACCGGGGCGCCCATGGGTGCCGCTGGCGCCTCCACATCACCCAACTCACTCGACGTACCGCTGCCCACATTCCCTACGGTAAGCAATACACGATTTTTGATAATCTAATTAACTTTATATATGTAGGATGTTTTGGCATCGACTTTATTTGACTTTACCATTGAATAATCATCACAAGTTTCTTATAATTGATTTGAGCGAAGCGATGTCCTGTTTCAAGTCGACAGATTTGCTTTATAGCCCAGTCAAATAGGAAACGACGTTTGACGGAAATAATTGGTAATAGTTTGAAACTTGGCATAGATGTTCTTTGTTGCGTACTGTTAAACATACTAAAAGTCCCCTACTCTATCTGTTGAGCTCGAGCCGCCATCTTGGGAAAATAGCTCTTCGATTCATTTTTTCGCTTATATCTCACTAACTTTAGCGACATCGGAATTATGCTTCATCTATACTATAATTGTCAAATTAATATTTCTGCTTTAATAGTTTTATATCTACATATATTATTATATTACTAGCAACTGACGAATTCTAATATGCGATAATCAGCTTAAATTCATAAGTCATGCTTTTATTGTATATTTTGAATGAATACATTGTATACTGAATACTGAATACTGAAGTTCACGAAGAAACGCAATCAAGCCCATTATCTATATAATATTGCAAAGACAATAGCTTTTGATTGTGACTATTAAAAAAGGCATAATATTGGTCTAAAACAAAATATAATTTTAATCACATGAATTCTCCGTTCAGACCTATGAAAACGTTACCTCACTGATATACCTAGACCTTTACATTTTAAACGAAAACGTGTCACCAGCTCATTCCGCCTTTAACTTTAAGAACCACAAAAGCACTTATCCTATGTTTGATATAGAAACACATTTTATCCGTGCGGTGGCCGTAAATTTTATGGCCTGTCACAGGCTGCCATTTTTATAGGCAGATTTACACGTTTGAACAGCAAGCTGAAATTTGTGACAAAATCACATGGCCAATTTGGTTGTTATCTATACTAATATTATAAAGAGGTAAAGTTGTGAGGTTGTAAGAAGTAATCTCTGGATCTACTGAACCTATTTTAAAAATTATTTTATCACTAGAAAGCCACGTTATTTCTGAGTGTCATGAGCCACGTGATTATTTTCGGATAACTCAATGATGAGGATATCATTTTCAAAGGAAAAAAAACACCTATCCATAGAAAAAAATAACATAATTGGTAATATTAAACAGCCACTTAACCCTTTATAGCCCAAGATTTTCAAACAAAAAATAATGTTGATAATGAGACAGGTTTAGGCAAATAATAAAACACGTATTTCTCAGAAATTCAAAAATATTTATTATTAATCATTTATTTGACATTTAAAGGAATGTGACATTACTGTAACATTGAGTTGAACGTATAAAAAAACATTTATGTTTTATGGAAAAATCTGAAAGAATTATTTTGTTTATTATAGCATAATGCTACACTGCATTCTTCGCAAATTGTTTGTGAAACGCCAGTGCACTTGGGAATCTTGCAACGTATCCTTTTTTAACCCAAATCGGCCAATGACCGACATGGTCCTGCCTTACTGTCAATGGAGGAACATGTTACGCATGTTACGCCCTTATGTTTTTTGGCTTGAATTTCGTCTTCTAAAGACCTTCGACTCTTGATGTTAGGCTTCAGGCCAAGCTCGCATAATGTCTCGCCTATTTCAAGTCTAAATTCTGCTAAAGACATTTATTTGCCGTTAAGATATTTTGACTTCCTTACTCTTCGGTATAGTAACCAAGAATTTGCCATAGTCAGTTCCAGTAAATGTTAGAACATCCTAACTTGCCATCTTTTGCTTCGAAATTTTGAATAGATAAAATTATATTCTTACCTACCGGTTTCCTCGAAAACCACACAATTGTATACACTTTTTATATTTTTTTATCAGTCATTCAACCCCTGTTCTAAAATAACCGAGTAAACTTCCAAATGTGTCCAGTTTATTTAAGGTGTTCATTTACTCTTTGACTGTAATACTAACAAAATATTTATTTTTTTATCTTTACATTGAATTTCATGATTCTGACAGGAAAAACCTTTTTGAGCATTTTAACCGAATTCCGTCCATGGATTTCTTGTTACATATTGCGGTATACATGTTTGATTATGTTGTACGCTGGGTCTTTGGTTATCTATTCAAATGTAACATATATCAACATTATTTGTAAGAACGCTAATATTACCTTTATGGGAAGAGCCTGTCACTGGACCTTAACAAATGTGCGTTCTGCTCATTTCGGCAGCTTTCATTCGGTCATTCAAACATATTCAGAGCCCTGGCTTTCCGGACGTCTCGCCTGGGAATTCGCTCATTCGATACAAGCGCAACAGGAAAACATTATTCGTTTTATATTTAGTAAAAGTCTCGACGTGAAAAATCGGTCCATGTTGCGGCGAAGTCTCAATTCATCTTAGGTACGCGTACGGGTAGAACGTCCCCTTAATTTTATAAAATGCTCTGATAGTTAATAGTTAAATTCCAAAGCCGTCAGATTTTATATAAAGTAGGTATGTAATGAGAAATGGGGAGCTTGCGGAAAAACCATACTCCATGAAAGTGAACGATGCTCAAAAAGCAATAATTAGAATCATGCTAAGAAAGCCAAGACGTTACCCTTCTGACGACCTGTTTCTTGAAGCACAATTGCTGGATTTAACACAGCTTTATTGCCTTAAAGCAATATATAAAAAATACCACAAGTATTCCGGAAAACAGTGAGAGAACAGGGCGTTACAAGAAAAACTTTTAAGTACAGAAACGATTAACGTCTTTTGGACAACGTCACTACAGCTTTCTTGCTCCTAGAATGGCTAACATTAATAATAAACACATGTTGGGAATAAATAGGAAACAGCAAAAATATCGCCTTAAATTATGGTTTATTAAACTTGGTAGAAGAGAGACGGAAAACACATTTATGACAATATTAAAATAATATATTTTTATATGTACACATGTTTATATTAATTATATTTAGGTATTTATTATATACATATTATTACTAATTATTATTATTATTTATTATTATTAAATATTCTGTATTAATATTAATATTAAATGTTAAATATTAAATATTATTATATAATATTTACTCATTGTTTTTTAGTACTAATATACAGTTGGTATTTTAATAACCATTTAATTATGGGTGTCTCCTTAGAACAGGCTCTGCCTAGTTAGGAGAGGCACAAAATATGTTAAATTTAAATACCTACTATTGATTTTTTTGGTCTTGGAAATAAAAAAAATAAAATAAAATAAATAAATGGTGATGTTTTTATATTACATTTCCTGAATATTCTTGAAAGATTGATTTACTAAAGATGCAATATGCTATATCCAAGCAATATAAAATAATATAGAGATTTTTGAAGGATATATTGGCTCTCTTTTTTGCAATGTTGTCAGCTTTCTTTGTCTGCATCTACATCAGAGTTACTTTTTTTTCTTTTACCCTATTGCTTTAGGGTACTTAAATATTATCAAATAAGTTTCGACTTAAAAACAAAGCCGTTCAGAGATTAATATTTATAATAGAACCTTGCTCATATGCAAGTATCTAAAAATACCATAAAAACACTCAACTCAGTTATTTATTTATTTATTATTTTATAAATATAATGGTTTCTGGTAAAAATACTCATTTTCTTTGGCAGACTCCGAATTTTAAAAGAAAAAACATTTTATTATGACAGCCATGTGATTGTTTTTATTTACCTTCATGATCACAAAGTTGTATCATTGAGATTAACGTCGAGATGAAATATAGCACTACATAAATAATTGATTATATACCTAAATAGCTTTACTCTTTACACATCAAGCCACTTAGCTGGAGGACATTTTCTTGTCCTTTATCTGTTATTCATGCCACTCAACGAAATAAGGAGGACGCCATGGTGAAAAGGAGGGATATTTTACCCTGATAAAATAAATAGCAAGGCTCGGGCATTTTACCTCAGGAGAAACGATCACAATAAAAGGTCGCAATGTCATGTTTTTACGTGACGCTTATCCAGAGGCCTCTATCCTGTCAAAATACTGCTTAAGGATCGGGTTCTGACATTGGTTTAAACACGTGTAACGTAATATTTACACACCCTACTATTAGTTTACTTCGTTTTTTAACCCTCCAACCGCGGGCGATTTTTCGATCGATTTTTAAAATATAAAATCAAGGGCCAATTTTACTCAGTATTTAAAATAAGTGCAATGATTGTAATGAAGAAATGAAACAAAAAAAACAAGAACTGAAATTTTCTAGTGAATTTTTATTGAAATTTAGCGTACATTATGCGGCAAATGCGAATATCGTTTTCAATGGAAGAATCAGAAAGGAAAACTTAATAATTGTTCACTATATTGAACACCATCAGTGTCATCCCAAGAACATATTTCACGTTTCGACATATTGAGAATCTACGGTAACCAATAAACTGAAGAAAAGACACAATCTGAACGATTACGACTGATTCTGCACAAATTTATGTAAATTAGGCGGTGCCTGGTCTATTTCTACGATACAGGTCGTAACATGTCCGTTCCCGTCGGCCCTGCCACTCGAAAACGTGGAAATGCGACTCTCGATGGTACAGAGCAACAGAAAAAGATTCGACGGGGGATTAGCTAAGTAATAGCGCAGAAATTATATGCACAGCGATAATAGCGTACTCAGCAGAATCGTACTGAAAGAGCTGAATGCCTAGTAAGCGTCTCCCGCGGTAGGAAGGTTAATAAAACAGTGTAAGAGAGAGAATTAGACTGATTTTGAAGCTACTCCAATAGACGCAAGCAACGAATAAAGCTGAAGAACATAAAAAGCGACTCCATACTTTCTATTTGAAATCGAAGCTATCGTCAGCTTGTTACGCGATTTGTAAATTAAGGAAGATCATTGGTGAAAAAGAAGTGATAAATGCATATTACTCGCTCGTTGAGTCTCACCTACGATATGGCATACTTTTACGGGCCAATGCCATCAATGTAAACGATATATTTATTTTGCAAAAACGGGCAGTGAGAGCCGTTAGGGGTTTAAATCAGCGATAATCGTGCAAAGCTTTATTTATAGAACTACGACTACTATTTCCACGATATATGACATTTCTGTTCATGAATGTTTATGTGAATTCTATAAGAAAAAGCAAACCTGTTTAACGCAATCGCATATACACAGGCACGATACTTGTATATTCCTTGGAATAAGCCACTTTATATCCATTCATCGCAGACTGCCACTTCAGAGTTCCAACGCACAACGATGTATAGAGGCGTAAATTTTTATAACATGCTGCCACAAAACTTGAAAGATAATTATTATTATATTGAATTTAGAAAACGAGTAAAGGAATATTTCTTATCTAAATGTTTGTACATTTGTATTTTATTTCAATTTTACATTTGATTTTTTTATTTCATGTCTGTAGGTATTGTCTACACTATAAACGGGTTTTTTGAAAATAAATATGATATGATTTGATTTGATTATTTTCGGAGTACCGCAGGGTAGCAAACTGGGATCGATACTATTTTAAATATATAATAATGACTTTTGCCAACTACAAATTTCCGGCTCCGGATAGCGATACAGTGATTTCTGAATTCGAAGGAGTGGCGATTGGTCTGCAAAAGACCAAAAATTTGCTTTATCAGAATTTACTAGCTATTAACGAAGACAATACGCATATCAGTATCTACAAAAGGCAGCAACCGACGAATAGCCACTTCAAAATGATACATTATTTAGAATACAAAAACTACACATGAACCCCCGCATATTCAATTCAATTCAATTCGTAGAAAGATCAAAGACAATAAAAGATTGAGGAAGAAAAATAGACCTCTAATGGCTGTTGCCATTAAAGGTTAGAGACCCACTAATACAACAACAAAACAAAATATGAATAAATATTGAGAATCTCATAAAATTACTGAAAAATAAAAGGAAAATATCAAATACTACCTTACGTTGGACACAGTAAGAAAAAGTAATACAACATGTCCTAGGAAGGTGGAAGAATAAAAGGAAGTATAAAGAGAGGTGAAAAGGAAGGAGGGGATTGTTTAAGTTTTGGTATAGAAGAGTATTGATTCAATGATGTTTCAATGATTCAATTATGCTTTGAATGAAGATATTTATTTATTTATTTATTTATTTAAGAATTAATTACTATGAAACATTGATTAGCTTATCAGAATAACAGGAACCGAATGGCAAAACCTTAACCTTTTGCTTATTTGTTTCTGTCACCCAACTGGCACTAGCCCGTTCTAGGGTGGACAGGACTCCAATATTACAATCAAGTTTGCTTGATTGCTTGGTTGCTTACAAATATACAAGTTTTAGTAAAAAGCTAATGACACTAAATTGCCCTAAAATGTCAGTTCTTTCAGCAACTTCAGAAAAAAAATAAAAAATAATAATAATAAAAAAAGATATTAAAAAATAATATAATAAATAAAATGCAATTCCATTATTTAATCGGCAATAAATATCATAAAAAAATCGATTAAATAAAATAAATAAAGTTATATGTGAGAAAAGAAAGAAACAGTCATTAATATTTATTAATATAAAATTACCTAGTCTAAAAAGTATACTTCATTGTCAAAGTCAAATAATTTTTGGTAGTTAGTTCAATGTTAAAATATACTTAACATATATGTTTAAAAATATGTTAATAATTTGTGCACCTAAGTTTTATTATACTATTATTTCTAACATTTGATGTATGGTTAGTCTTGTCATGATTCGATAACCATTTCTTTAATTTATTTTTGAAATCCCTAAATGTCAAATTCATTTTTATTTCCATATTGATCAGATTGTAAAATCTCGGCGCAATGAAAGAGTAATGTCTTTGTCCAAATGATGTTTTCCTTCTGGGTATTATTAAGCTATTTTCTAAAACTTGTCTCGTTGGTCGCCGGTTCTGAATTATTCCTAAATTTGAGTTGCTGTCCAAAAATAGCCTTGAGAGGGAAGTTTTTAGAAAAAGTTGCCTACAGTCAAGAACTTTAGCTTCCTTATAAAGTTCATTGGTGGGATGGCGATATGGTCTACGTAGAATAATTTTTAATATAAATTTCTGCGCAACTTGCAATGGCTCTAGCAGGGTTTTACCACATCCACCCCATCCAATTATGCCGTAAGTAATAAGCGATTCACATAAAGCATAATAAACAGTTTTTAGTGTTTTGGAATCCAGAATATTCCTCAGTTCTTTGAAAACATATCCAAGGATTCGCACGATATAGTAGTTGCATTCCTAATATAAAATGGAAGCTGATTCCACAACCGGACTGCACTATTTACATAAAGATTATACGTAAAATACATGTTCCGAAGTGGAATTAAACGTGTTTTATCCTGAGCTGAACAAAGGCACGGAATATGGCTACCAAAATAATGAATTTTCTAGTGGATGATAATAGATAAGTGGATGTTTTTTTTTTTTTTATTTAATAACCATTTTTTACAATACAGCTTAGTATAAAATCCAGCCAAGCCTAAGGCTTACCTGCTGGAGATTATGATAGGGTGACTTTCAGTGCAACTTTAGTGGCCATTTTGACCATTTAATAATATATCTGCTGCATTATCTGCTATATTGATAAGGATTAGTCGGCACAGAAAGCCACCCCCTTGATAATATTTACATAAAAAAATAACGTACTTAATGCTAATAAAATAAAAACATGAATATTATTCGTATCATTCACACTTGTGTTTCTATATGTAGGGCTATATGGTATATTGTAATACAGTAAGGAGACATCATTAACCACTGAAGTTTGTTTCGGAACACCAAAATATGGTCGAAATTACGCAGGTATATAATATATTTATTGTAGATTCTGCAGATCCTCCGTCTAGTCCAGAAGCTTCGTTGGTATCTATAGTACAGATTTCACAAAGTAGACAATAACAAAGAATGAAACACAAATTGTTTGATGCCTAATGTAATGAATCTCTGGAGCCTGCGAAGGCCATTATAGTTCAATGCATGCAAGTATATAAAATAGAATAGAATATAATATAATAACTATATTGTGCTATAGACACATTACTTAATGAATACTTCACTGGTTTTATAGAAAAATACAATTTATGCACAAATGGAAGACTTATAGCTATAGCGATATCTTATAGACAACCATTTAGGTTCATCGTTGAGCACCCTAATGTTTTTAATAACCTTAGAGTATTCAAAGTCCTTCTAGTTGAGTTTAATGAGGGATGGAAAGTTGTAAAAAATAAGGACACTAATTGTCGACAACTCTTTAGGATCACCTAAAATTTGGTGGGATTAACGGGGATACCGTGGGGTTATGTCCAATGAGGAATAAGACTTATTTTATTATCGAATGAGCTAATTACTCCGGGAAGTTTGTCCGGTCTATCTTGCATGAGTTGATTGTGTCGATTCTTAGCAGTTGAGTTTATGACTATGAACAAAAAAGGAGACAGTAGCGCACCCTGGGGAATGCCAGCGGTGACTTCAAGTATATCTGATATATATCTTCAAAATCTGCTTTTGATGACGCAAATAGGAGCCGAACAAATAATCAGGCCTCTATCTCCACCTATATCCTCCAACTTCTGTAATGTTGGGTGTTACCACGGAGACCCTTATTTTATTTACGTTGCATTAAACGACCAACTGGCTCAAATGCAGCACCATCAAAATGAAAATTTGAGGGCGACAGTATAAAATGTTATGTCTGCCGTATAATTTACGAGGTTGGCCACATTTATGGCAAAGTGTCAGCAAAGTACCAGAAGAATGACTTTGTGGTAATGCGGTGAGGCTTATTAGTGCCGCGTGCGGCCTCATCATTTATACGACCCCGCAAATAACACAACACACAACTAAGTTTGGGAACAAAGTATCATCTATTCTCAGCTGTATGTAATAACATAAATTAACTGGAAAATTCATTCAGTTGTTTGACATCATACCAGTGTTTATTGAGTTTGCTGTTTGCAAATTATTAGCAATGTATTTGCAACATCCTTATTACTCTACATACTCAGATGAACTAGAATGATTCAGAAAAAACTCCAAATTTTACGATTTCGCATTACGCTGATCTTCTGGTTCATCACAATGAGAATTCTGAGAGATAGACATCTTCTAGACAAGATTTCGCTCCACGAGTCTTCAATTATCGGGTTTGACTGTCCAGCCTCATTAGCTTAGCTTTCGTGTCCACTCGATTAGCTTACCTGTGACACCTTAGCTTATGTGTCCTTTCATCAGAAACATTTTAATATCAATTCATTTGAATGTTTATTAAAAAATATTTTACATTTGTTGGTTTATATTATTAAATCTACGTAACTAGGCTGATGCCTGTACTAAGGTATAGCAAAAAAAAAATACGAAAGAGAAGACTTGCGTGAACATTATAATTCTCAATGGGATAGTTCTACTATCTATAATATAAAAATATTTCAAAAAATGGTTGTGTCACCCCAAGACTTTCCCGGCGAGTAGGCAAGGACTGTTCCATCTGAATATTTAAAAAATGTGTTTGAGTCCGAAATTTATATATCCCAACTATTAAAACACTCTGGTTACTTGGGTAACGGGATAGGAACCCACGGAAAAGTAGAATATCGGAAAAAGAAGAATATTTTCGTCCGGAACTGTATACATCCTGAGAACCGTCGACCCTACGATGCATCTGTGTCCCGAATTTTTAAATCTTGCAACGACCGAATTATGCCTGCATGAAAAATTTCAGCTCAATCGGATGAAGCATTTGGGCGCCGTCGTTGAGGAATAGACACAGACACACAGACAGACAGACACACAGAATCACAGAAGTGGGTCCACAATACTTTCCATATCAAGAAAGTAAAAATATATGTAAATAAATAAAATTAAATATAACAAATAAATAAATAAATCTATACAAATCTGATTGAACATACCAATTGAAAATATTACGATATTATTAAAAGCCTTACATTCTAACAAATAAATTACGGTTATTAAAAAGAAAAAAAGGAACTTTATTTAGCAAGTTTTATTAGCAAAAATTGAATGTCAGAACTGATATACGATAATCAAAAATCTAATATTACTATGATAAAAAATAAAAGAAATAAATCTCTGTACCATGTACTATCTCCTGAAACAAGATATCAAGTCAGGGTTTAGAGTTTAATCATTATATTTTAACATTTTTTTCAGATATTCTTGTAATTTATCGTAAATTTTTCTACCTAACAAACATCTTTATGAAAAACGAGTTTTAATTATCGTATGTTTATTTTTATTACCTTTCGTTATTTTATTATTAGTAGTAAATATATACGTTTCCTGATTTTGTAAACAATGAACGGAGAATTATTTTAACGTATATTTGCATGATGTCCAACACCTACACCTCGGCATAGAGGTCGTTTGAAGGGTACTTAACAGGATATTTAGCGATGACACTTAAGAGCGCTGTCTGGGCTCTGACAAGTAGAGCGGTTACAGTAGCTGCTCTCCATCTCAGAATGCCGTACGAAATAATGCTGTGGACTAAAGCATAATAAATAAAATTGAGCATCAACCGCATTCCTGTGGGTATTAAAGACATAAATAAGTTTCCTTACTTTGCATCGGCGGAAGCTGAAAATCGCTGAATAATGTTACTTATGTACGTCGTCCCCCTTTAATATAACCAGTATACTGATCCGCTGCACTGAAAAAAAATGTACGGGGGTTTTTTAAATAACGATCTGCTTAACTGCAACAATGGCCACATTAGGAGACAGTTTCATGAAGACGCTACGCCATGATTAATAATGTATGGAGCATAATAGCGTAGGAATATTGCCGACATATCAAACGTTGCTGCCGAATATGCGTTTCTGGAAGTGGTTTACGCTCTACATCTCTGGATCAGTCTGACTGCCAAGAAGCCAAAGACCCTCAGACGTCTTGCTGAAATGTAGCCGTGTCCTTATTGTTGTATAAGGCCTCATTATCGACCATTGCAAAACTATGTAACTTCTAGATTATCCGTTGCTTCTCAGCGTATAAGAAGCACTTATGATCCCAACAGTTTTTATGAACTACTGATAACGACTCAAACATTTCGACCTGCTAACATATTTTAGACTTACTTTTTCAGATTGTAATGTTCCATAATCTTTCGGCAGATCTTTGCAGCGTCTGTTGCCATGGTATGGTCTGGTGCAATGGTATTGCTATTATAACATTACGTGTAATGGCTTCCAATCGTAAATTGTACGAAACCTGACTTTCTTATGAAAACATGGCCTAAAAGACAGTTAACGGGTACAACACAGTCTAGCAATTTTCGTTTCAACATTACGACTGGTAACATAATTTTCCTCCATGCGCATTGTTGCTCGAAAGTCTCGAATATTTTGTAGTTCTATTTTAAAAGTTTTGCTAGTGGAGGTTCCAGCGATTTTTTTAATATTTTGCGTCCGTCTTTTATGTTCTTTCCTCCTGCTTCTCACGGTCAGCCTCTACATTCAGAAACATATATAAACCACAATAAGCTCACTCTGCAATCGTTATATCCTTTGTTACTATTTTTTTAATGCAATAGAGAATAATCTGGTTTTCTAGTGCCTATAAGGGTCACTGCTACTGACACATTTACAGGTGCTTCATAGCTGGGAGCATTCGCCTTTAATGTAACATTTTAGATTATTAGCATTACTTTACAATACTTCCTCCCTGACTTACGAGCATTCGCCTGTAATGGGAGCTAATGGGCCCTTGCTGAGTTGGTCACGAAGACCCATTCTTTTCAGGGTTGGTCACACTCACGGGTCAACACCGATCCGGTGGCCTCCACGCATGAAGTGCGAGCCCGGGCAGGAATCTGGCCTTAGGGTTAGTTTCCCCTAGTAATCAAACTTCTGGCGCTCCTGGACGGTCTGCGCACCGTGCGGCGTGAGCCAATCGATTGTGCACTCTGACTAAAAGTCGGAGGAGTCTGGAAGGAGTACTGTTTCCTATAGAGCGGGGGTGGTTGCGGACCTTACGGCGACTGCTCTTGAAACGACCATCGGCCACCCGATCCTGGGTGAACAGCCGGGCAAAGGATGCCGTGGTCAGCTATAGATTCGGTATACACCGTTTCACCGCTTCGTAAGGGAGAGGACCGCGCAAGCGACCTCGAACTCGTAACCAATCGAGAGACCGGAGTAATCTGGTCGAAATTGGAAGTAAGGGCGTTAGTGTAGGCCCACTGGGTAACACACCCAGTTATCTCGCGGTTAAGGCGATGGCCTTTTACGGGCATGAGGCGGAGCTTGACGGTGGACTGTTTTGTCCAAGTCTTCTGCGCTCACTTCGCGGGAGATATAACGTCTAATCGTTAAAACTTCCTAAAGTGACGGGTTCGCCCGCTGTAGTTGTCAACTCTAGTTGTAATGTAACATAGATTCACCTGTAGTTATATATTGTATCATTACAGCTTGCGCACTGTAATGCTCGGATCTCCTCCCCCATTGATGTATTGCTCGAATCTGTAATGTTACATTACAGGCGAATGCTCCTGTTAAGGGAGCACCTTTAGTCGAATTTGAACACAATACAAACTTTTCTTTATAATAGGTAATTTTTTATCTTTGACATATAAATATTCAAACATCTTTTACCACGAATAGGTAACTTTAGCTCCCCACGGCGAGTAAACTTTTGTGCCCCTCCTCCTCCTTTCCTCCTAAAAGAAAATTCAACCTCCAGCGACGCGAGGCGAATTACAGGCATTAATGAGAAGCCGAAACGAGTAAAGAAACTTAGCGAGAGTTTCACGCCTACCTATACAACTTGATAAATAATGTATCTCTCCCTTATATATCTTTATATATTACAGTTATTTCTCCGTTATATATCTCTTCCCTTATATACTACAATTAGGTTTTTTGTGCGATCCAGTATATCATTTACTTTAAACCTTTGTAAGAAATGCATATAATCGTAGGCTTAATTTTTACTTTTTTATACTACTTAGAAACGATATTAATAGACTCCGAAACCGTTTGACCTACCGCAATGAAAGTCAGCATATATGTGTATTTTTTAATGGAGAAGGTTTTTATAATATACGCGTTGTTGTAACTTACCATTATATGGCGTTGCAGCACATCAATTTCTATACCGCTAAACCGATCGCCATGGAAATTGGTATATTGGTATTCATGCACGTTATTAACTTTATTGTAACTCGCCAACAGATAGCGCTGTAGCATATTAACCTCTATACTGCTCAACCGGTCGGCCTTAATGGGCCCTATGTTAGCTAATGGGCCCTGTTGGAGTTGGCCACGAAGATCCATTTCTTCAGGGTCGGTTACATGCACGGGTCAACACCCGTGCGAGTGCGAGCCCGGGCAGGACTCTGGCCTGAGGGCTAGTTTCTGCCAGGAGTCAATCTTCTGGCGCTCCTGGACGGTTTGCGGCGTCAGACAATCGATTGAGCATTCAGACTAACAGTTGGTAGAGTCTTTAAACAGTACTGTCTCCTATAGAGCGGGTGTAGTTGTTCACCTTAGGGTGACTGCACTTGAAACGACCATCGGCTACCCGATTCCGGGTGAACAGCCGGGAAAAGGTTGCCGTGGTCTGCGATAGATTCAGTAGACACTGTTTCACAGCTGCGTAAGGGAAAGGACCGCGCAAGCGACCTCGAACTCGTAACCAGTCGGGAGACCGGAGTAATCTGGTTGCAACTGGTAGTAAGAGTGCGAGTGTCGGCCCGCTGGGTGACATACCTGGCTATTTTGCGGATAAGGCGTTGGCCTCTTACGGACATGTAGTGGAGCTTTACGGTGGACTGTTTTTACCCGAGTGTTTAGTATCTATAGGGATGGAGTGACTATACAACGTTGCCTAATATATTTTCATATCTATAAATATTGCATTGCATTTGTTGGGGGCTTCTTCGCAATCCCTCGCCGTGACCTCTTTCGGTTAAGCTGATTTAGAGAGTATTTCGTAGAATCGCAACGTTACTTTATAGTGGCAAATCTCCTAACTTTAGGAATGTAACCGATAAACGAATCGGCACCTCGCCGGAGTCTCGTAAATTCGAGAAGCTTTAACCAGAGAGACTCCCAACTTAATAATAAATACTATTTTAATCAAATGGATAGTATTGTTTCTCTCTTCCCGTGCCCTTTAGAATATTGTTTGTTTATACTCTTTATTGTGAAAATGTCACAATGGGCGGGTTTATTGTTATATGACAATATCTTACAACCAACCCTACTATGACGTGTTATGTGTATGTGTGTAAGTGTGTGTCTCGTTATTGCATTCGATCGACAGAATTGAAAATGCGATTCCGTTAATTTTGATCTTAATGGAAAATGGTGACCTAGCCGGGAATCGAACCCGAGACCTTACTATGTAAGATCAGGCGACCTAACCACTATGCCACCGGGCCGTGTCATTTTTTAAAAAATCTTTATTAACTACTACTCGTTTTTTTTAATAAATTATTCATTAGGTAATTTACAATTATCTACAGTAAATCGACATATACAATTACAATGTCATATACGAAAATCCGCAACCATCCCCGCTCTATAGGAAACAGTACCTACAGCTTCCAGACTCCACCGACTGTTAGTCAGAGTGCACAGTCGATTGGCTTACGCCGAACG
The DNA here is from genome assembly GCA_944548615.1 of Micropterix aruncella. Lineage (NCBI taxonomy): Eukaryota > Metazoa > Arthropoda > Insecta > Lepidoptera > Micropterigidae > Micropterix > Micropterix aruncella. Next base: position 22,181,571 of record OX155958.1, read on the forward strand.
GTGCGCAGACCGTCCAGGAGCGCCAGAAGGTTGATTCCTGGGGGAAACTAGCCTAGGAAACTTCCTAAACTAGCCTAAACTAGGAAACTTCATGCGTGGAGGCCGCCGGATGGGTGTTGACCCATGAGTGTGACCAACCCTGAACAGAATGGGTCTTCGTGGGCCAACTCAGCAAGGGCCCGTTAGCCATGGGAATACAGACCATAATTGTTGAAAAATAAAAACTGATGCTTTATCCTCTACGGAGGAGCTATTCGCGAATCTCTGTAATATTTAACAGCGCGCCGGAAACGAATTAGTTATTATGGAGTGGCTTTATTTCTGTTTCTGTACGAATGATGATAGATGTGCTTTTAGCACCGAGTGTCTGTCCATTATATTCGGATACGCCATACTTGATAAATTGACTACGTACCAGACATGGGCGTATATAAGGGGGGGGGGGGTTTAGGGGGTTCGGGCCGGCCTTATGAAGAAAATTGCAGATCAAGTTAAATCATCTCATTCAACGCTTATCTCTCTTTTTGAGACACGATGGACAGAAAAACATATGGCTGTTGAAAGATTTGCATAAATGCTTCCCGTTAATACGCGAAACAATTGAGGCACTTCAAGATGATTCTGCTAATAGAGATGTTGCTACTCAAGCATACCAAATGCAAACAGCCATGGAAAACAGCCAGTTTATCGCGTCGTCAGTTATACTAGGAAAAGCATTGTCATACACATCAAACCTAAACAAAGCAATGCAGAAGGTCAATGTCGATTTGACCAACATTTGTAGTTATGTAAAAACAATAAAAAACTAATTTATAAAATATTCGGAACGAAAATGATTTCACCATTCTTTTCGAGCAAGCAAAGCAGATGAGTTCAAGCGACATAATTGTTCCAAGAACGACTGGAAGGCAAACCCAGCGCAGCAATGCTCCAGGAGAAACTGCCGAAATATATTACCGTAGAAATGTATTTTACCCTTTCATTGACCATGTGGTTACAGAACCTGATGCACGCTTTAAGCCACATGAAGAGACAATCGAAGGGATTCAAATGATTCTGCCTAAAAAGACTAATGATGACTCTAAGATTAAAGAAAGCCTTATAAAATAGCGCTATTATTTTTGGTACAGACTACAGCGAATACTTTTCCAATTGAATATGAAATATGGCAGAATCATTGGAAATCTATGACGGAAAAACCATCCACCGCACTAGAAACTCTTGATCAGTGCGAGAATCAGTTTTTTCCTAGAATAAAAATGCTGCTCACTATTTTGGCCACACTCCAGAACAGAAAGGTGTTTTTCAATCTTAAAGAGGTTGAAAAACTACTTAAAAAATAGCACGGGAGATGAACGACAGACTGGGCTTGCATTTTGGGAGCTAACGGGCCCATGATGAGGTGGCCACGATGACCCATGTGTTCAGGGTCGGTCACACTCACGGGTCAACACCCATCCGATGGCCTCCACGCATGGGGTGCGAACCTGGGTAGGACACTGGGTCAACCAGTCTCCCCTGGGAATCAAACCTCTGGCGCTCCTGGACGGTTTGCGCACCGAGCGGCGCAAGCCAATCGATTGTGCTCTCCGACTAACAGTCGGGGGAGTCTGGGAACTGTATTGTTTCCTATAGAGCGGGGGTGGTTGCCTACCTTACGGCGACTGCTCTTGAAATGACCATTGGCCATCCGATCCCGGTTCAGAGTCGGGCAAAGGACGCCTTGGTCCGCGATAGATTCGGTGCACACCGTTTCACCACTTCGTAAGGGAGAGGACCGCGCAAGCGACCTCGAACTCGGAACCAATCGAGAGACCGGAGAAATCTGGTCACAATTGGAAGCAAGGGCGCGAGTGTCGGCCCGCCAGGTAACATACTGGCTATCTCGCGGTAAAGCGTTGGCTTCTTGCGGGTTGTGGCGTAGCTAGACGTCGGATTTGTAATGTCCAAAGTCTTCTACGCTCACTGCACGGTCGATAGAACGATGAATCGTTAAAACGTCCTCCGGTGACGGGTTCGCCCGTTGTGGTTGACATCTCAATATGGGCTTGCATTGATGAGTGTTCATCGTGATATAGCGGTCCAACTGGATCCTAACGAAATTATAAATATGTTGGCCATAGGGCGTAAAAGGCTAAATGTTATAAGTACTTTAAAGTTTTTAAAGTTTTGCGTGAAAGCGCATCCATAAATCCTCACAAACATTCACGTTTATATTAATAAGTAGAATATAATGTCATAAATAAATGCTCTACCGATATTATTTACTTATTATATTTAAAGGTAGGTACTTAAAGTAACTATCATTTGCCCGCGATTAACTTGCGTGTGTTTTAATGTTTATGTAATTTTTAAATAACTGAGATTGGAGTTTAGAATTTCGCTTTCGAGTTTAGAAGTCCGGCCAATAACTAGTTTATCTTTGTACATTTTCGTACCCGCGGACCACCCCCCCCCCCCCAGTGAAAGCTATAGCTACGACCGTGGTACCAGATAATGGATAATGGTTGCACTAGCCAAATTCGAAATTATAATAGGCGAAATAGGTCAAATAGGAGTGACCGAAATTAGATCCGCAGTGTTTAGTACTTCTCTATCATTTGCTGACAATCTACCATTTTAATTTTAAATTAATTTAATAATAATATTATTATTATTTTAGTTTTTTTTATATTTGTAATTTTTTTTATTAAATATTATGTTCTCTGACTTCATTATGAAGTATTGGGTATCATTATACATTATTCAGATACCTACCTTGATTAAAAACTTTGTTGAGACACTTACACAGCTTATTTATCAGAGCTTTTAGCCTTTTTTCGTTTCCTTTTCTTAGTTATATTACATTGATAAGTGTGCGCACAATTCACAATTTACAAGTAACATAGTCTAGCCTCACTTGGTAAGGGCTTCGGCCTAGTTAGGCAGGCTTTGTATATAATATTTTGAAGCATTTAATGTCGGAAATCAATTTGTTTGTATTCTTATTACTAATATTAGTGCTCGCGTCGCAAAGTATCACGTCGCAAAGGATGCCGTGGTCCGCAATATATTCGGTAGACACCGTTTCACCGCTACGTAAGGGAGAGGACCGTGGAAGCGACCTCAAACCCGTAACCAGTCGGTAGACTGAGTAATCTGGTTGCAACCGGAAGTAAGGGTGCGAGTGTCGGCCCGCAAGAACTTACCTGGCTATCTCGCGGTAAGGCGTTTGCTTCTATCTTGCATGTGGCGGAACTTGCACGTGGACTGGTTTCTCCTGCACTAACCTCACGGAAGATGTCAATAAAACTTCCTGAGGTGAGGGGTTCGCCTGTTGTAGTCGACAGCGTATGTTACGAACGTAGTAGCGCGGTCACACATATTGAAATGGAAATATTTATTTCGAGCCCCCCTGAGACGATTAAGACCATTTCCAGATAGGAGTACGTATGTGTTATTTTCTGTCTGTATTCGTCCATGATAACACCCAAACAATAATCCGATTGAGCTGAAATTTGGCATGCAGGCATCATTTGGTCATAGCAAGAGTTGAAATGTGGTTGAAATTGATCCACCGGTGGTTGCAATAATCATATTTCAATCTTCAAATGTTGGACTAACAGACTTAAAATTTGGTACATATATGCCTTGATGGGCCCAAATCATGGTGCGCTTATGCATTTTAATGATTATGCATTTCAATCACGTCAACCTCCTTCCTGAAGGTACATCATGCTCGAAATCCTTTTATAAGTCCTTGGCTCCTTGCGGGGAAAGTTTTGTGGTGACACACCCGTTTAATAAATTGATCGAAAAACTGATAATAATCATTGAAGCGCTCTGCGTCTCGTGAAATAATTAACTAAATCAATAGATAAATAATTATAGCTCCCAAGCTTGTTCTACATTTTTTGATAAAGTCCTATTTATTTTATTTTCAGATACGCGGCGTGGAAATTGGTATAGTACTTCTGGTATTAATGGTATGGATAGGAGCGATAGCGTTATTCTTCAACCGATGGGGAAAAATAAGAATGCTTTTGCCGTATCAGCCCGACTATAAACAGGAGCAGTTAAAGGTAAAATATAGAATTATTATTACTTTTATTTCTTCTTTCACTATAGCACAGTTTCCTACTGTGAAATTTCACAATTGGCGGGTTTATTGTCATCTCTTACAACCAACCCTACTATGAAATGTTTATATGTATGTGTGCATGTATCATGTGTGTAAGTGTGTGTCTTGTTATTGCATTTCATCGACAGAGATGAAAATGCAATTCCGTTAATTTGATCCCAACGGAAAGTGGTGACCCAGCCGGGAATCGAACTCGGGACCTTACAATGTAGATCAGGCGACCTAATCACTACGCCACTGGGCCGTGTACCTACTTTGAATATATCCTCCCTAAATAATAAAGTAATCATAAGCAGGATCAATCATTTTTATTTTATTTTTAAAACTAGGTACCTATCTAAAACAATCAATAGTTAGATACATAATCTGGTGAAATCGTAAAAAAAATACATATTAGGAATATAACTACAAAGCAGCGTATTAATATGTCACATTATATTACAAAATAATGTGCCTCCACTATATAAAATAATGTATTGCAAAATAAAGTATTTTCAGTATTTCTGTTTATTGTCACAATGTCACAATTCTTTATTCTTTTTATTCTTTATTCTTTATTGAGAAATCAAACAGTATTACAGTAACAATATTTAAAAAATATACAGATTTACAACAAATAAAACCTGTTACGGATTTCAATAAAATTACATAAATTACGTTTAAAAAAAACTACTTAATAAAACTAATGTACCTTCAATTTTAGTACTACACAAGATTCTAGTATTAAGGGTGTGTGTGTATATGTTTGTGGGAGTGTGTTGAGGGTGTGGGTGTGGAGTGTGAGCGTGTATGATATTAGTAATGGCGTATATAAAATACTAGCTGACCCGTGCCCACTTCGTTGGGCGGTAAAACTTTTTACTTGTGATGAAATTATGAGTGTGGTTTGGTTAGTACTGAGTGCTATGATTTATTTCCTGACTGCCAAAAGAAGCATTTTTACTGCATATGTATGTATGGATTTACATGCCAATTTCACTATATTACCGTTATTTGTGAGTGTCTTCTTGTGAGTGTCTTATTTGTGAGTGTCTTATCTCTTTAACCATTTATGCAGTAAAAGTGAAATTATATGCAGTAAAAGGGAAAAGTCTTTTGTTTTAAATAATTGAGACGATACATGTACTTATTTTGATATGAATTCATAATTGTTTATAATATGACCAATAAACATGACCTAACGATTTATTATTTTTTTTAAATATAAAAAACTACTTTTTGTGACTTAAATATAAAATTTAGACATATGCTGTCTGTTACTTTTTTGTAGGCATTATCAAGCTCTTCAGCTTTTCTCTAGCACTTAATCATATATCTCTCGTCATTAGGGCAGCGTTAGTTAGAAACCTTTTCGGTCGACCGTTTTTTCCGACTTACTTTGGAAATCCGACTACCACAAAAAAGTCTTTTCATTTTTCGGATTAATATATAGCCTGTGACATTTACAAATAACGTAATTAGTAAAAGAATTTTCAAAATCGGTTCAGTAGATCCAGAGATTACTTCCTACAACGTCACAAACTTTACCTCTTTGTAATATTAGTATAGATAATAATAACAATAATAATCAATAAAAATAGCTAATACGAGTCAGTTTATTGTATCGGTTAGGGTTTGATTTACGAAGTATTTATAAGTGATTAAATGGGTCCATTTCCATTTCATCAAGTTATAGATTATTTTTCAAATTGTCATCGGCTGTTTGAACTACTTATTTACCAACTATAACTACTTTTAACCACTTACCTACATTTCAATAGGATTAGTGTTTAGGCAATTCTTAGTTGAAATTACAAAAATAATTATTGGCTTCAAAATATACTTTAACATTTACATCAATTACTAGTCAAATATAATCAACTCAATCTTCTTATGTAAGTTATATAAATATCAACTTACGAAACTTTAAACATTGGACTTTTTAATCCATATAAATTAATCGATCGTTTTAGTAAATTAAATCAAAATTAGGATATCATCGCTAATTATTAATAGAGGTAAGTAGTAATAATAAATACATGATAGAGATAAGAAACATTGTGTTATGATACATTATATCATAATTTAAAAGAAAACAGAGAAGGAATAAAAGAAGGAATTAATAAAAATGGGTGAATTGCACCTAAATTATAATATTTTACAAAACAATGGCGATGGACTTACGTACCTTGAATTATCGGTATAGATGGCGGCCACTTTTTTTCTCATTATAATAAATACTCACAAAAGGGCACCATCTGTCCCAATTTACATCTTTGTAAGTACATATACTATATAATAATTATTGGGCATGCATCTACGCAATCTAGATAAAGACTTGCAATGGTTGTGGAGTAGAATAGATGAAATTGGAGCATGCCATATATGTTTGATCAGCATTATCAAAAGAACATAAGGATCTTGTGCTTATGTGAATCACGAAAAGTTAGGTACATCTATAAATTTACACATAAAATATGACACTGACATGATATTCCTAGCGTCAAATATTTGAATAAAAATACTAACTCATTTATTAAGTGATCTATCTGATACGAAATATAAACCATTATTCGGAAATACCTTCTGCCATTGACACAAAAAAGAATCTGTGTTTTAATTTCAGTAAATGATTCACTGCGGGCATTTCAGGCGCCTCGGAGAGTACCCTGCAATAAATAACGAAAGCCTCGACCTTTCCCGCGGGTACTTCCACCGATGTGAGTGTGCGCTTGGAGATGTTATTACCGGCGTCGGATTCTCGTTTATTCTTTTTCTATCTATTTACCCTCTCGTAATTAAACGAAATAACGAGGAAATAAAGCGCGTTATTTCCTACCGCAGAGGCTACACTCGAGCAACACCTTAAGGGCGGCTTGCACCAACGCGGTTTACTTATTGAGAGAGCTAACGGAGCTAAATTTAGTTTAATATTAGATCAGATTAGATCGTTTTATCCCAGCCAGAAATCAAACTGACCCGGTTCACAAGTATAACAAGGGGCACAGCATGTATACGTAGAAAAGAAATACCTGCACCTTTAATGTTGGGTATATGAGAATAATGACCCTTACTAAACAACCTAAAGCCAAAATGGCAATATGCTCGAGTTACGAATTAGAGTAAGGGAGGGCAGAGTAATGTTTTTTCCCATTCACTATTTCATTGTGTACAGTTGTCTTCATATCCACTTTCTTTTTTATCATTATTGCTGAAGCTTTCTTATATAGTTTTCCTTCTCCTTTCTCAGTTCTTTCCATTCTTCCATCGCTACATCGTAGTATTCTATGTCATTTTTCAGTTAGTTATTTCATTTAGGTTCATTTCTCCCTTCTCCCTTAGGTTCTGGTTCCCTTCTTCCGCCTATCCTCTTTGCAGCAGCGGCTAGATATTGTACTGAAACGAAATCACTAATTAGAATTATATTTAATCCTGTAAAATTCGTGTAGATTTTAAAAATTAAAAAAAAATGGTAATATATTTTTAAATCTCAAGAAGAATTTAAGTTTATTAAGGGACATTTAATACTATCTAAAGATCAAAACTCCATACAGAGCAGTAAGAAATTTGCAAATGTTGCTAAAAAACAACGTCAACATGAAAGTGTGATATTTTAAAATATGAATATTTTTACCAATTGAAAACATAGCAATGACAATCTCATGCAAATTTAAAATTTAAATACTTTTTCGATTCCACTGATAGGATATTACTGGATTTACACGTTTTGAGGTCTTGCGAATTAAAATGGAACCAGTCAAGGGTAAGCTTTTACTCTCGCGCCGAGGGATCCGCACCTCCTTAAGGAAAGGGTTTTTGCTATAAAATATTTTTATACGCAATTACTAGGCGGAGTAAGGGCCATAGCTGTCTATTATTATATTATACTAGCTGCGCCCAGCGGTTTCACCCGCGTGGTGATGGAAAATTTTGATAATGATGATAGAAAATCATATATCTTTATAAATTATAGGCTATGTGTTATTCTGATGTGTAAGCTATATTATTGTAAAGTTTCATCAAAATCCATTCAGTAGTTTTTGCGTGAAAGAGTAACAAACATCCATACATACATACAAACTTTCGCGTTTATACTATTAGTAGGATAGTAGGATAGAATTTAAATTTCGAATGTCAATTTCTTAGAGTTTTTCCTACTTACTTGACAGTTATCGTTATATTTTAGATAATTTACACTATATCTTTATAAATTATAGCCTATGTGTTATTCTGATGTGTAAGCTATATTATTGTAAAGTTTCGTCAAAATCCATTCATTAGTTTTTGCGTGAAAGAGTAACTAACATCCATACATACATACAAACTTTCGCGTTTATGATATTAGTAGGATAATTAGCTTTATGAATATGAAAATTTATCTATTCTTATTTTGGTGTCTATATTATCTACGAGTATATTAATTTTGGTGGTTAAATTAGACAAAACAACATATTTAGTTTTTCCCAAGTTATAATCCTTGATAGTTATTTTTTAAACAACTCTGCAAGCGAGCCGATATGGTTAAAACATTATGACGAATTATTTTTTTTTTACCAAAAATAAGTTTGGGAAAACATGGACATGAAATCGATGATTTTTAAATATATATATAGATTTATTTATGTTTATTTGCAAAAAATATGGTAAGAAAAGCATATTATTAACAAAATCATAAAATTCAACCATCAAAAACAAATTTTCGGACGAGAAACTTTGGATACTGAAGGAGTAGGTACTCTTCGGAGTATCAAACGAATTAGTACTACAAAGAATACTGAAATAACAGGAACTGCTAACGACGATTAAACAGCTGGATCAGAAATACTTAAACACATTAAAATACAACAGAAAAGTGTAGGTGGGTAGTATCGCTACATTACCATAATATTTTTCGTGAAAACGTCTTTCGTGGAGCATAATTTTTCACCACCACGACTTATTTGCTTGATGAATTTATGCTTAGCTCTTGTTTTAGAATACCTCAAGGTCATCGGATGGATGCACTAATCATTTGTGTAACCCTTTACGAAGTTATGATTGATTCTGTAGTCGCACCGAATGAATTTCGAAACCCCAATCCAAACTCCCCCCCCCCCCCCTTAATATATTACGTAAGTACGCAAACACGGAAGTGGGACACGCTTAGCAACGAACGATGGTCTATTTTTAGAATTTACATGCGACTTCGCGCTGCCACTTTCAGTTAATAAGATATATGTCAATATTTGCGAAGAACTAAAGCGTTACATTCCTAAATCTGGCGGGTTTATTTTAATGGATGTCATACCTTTGAGTTATTATTTACAAAGTAGGTCAATCCTTGGTTTTTTTATCATTAGATTTCTCAATAACAATACATAGGTACTTGTGAACAATATACCAGACAAAATATATAGCGGTTTATATAAGCGGATTTTATATAACCTATCTAAGACTGTGACTAAGAGAAAAATCTACAGAAAAGGGGAGAATACTATAATCAGTAAATACAGAAAGTCTTATCCGCCCATCCGCAAAAGTACGACGGAATTTTTACCGTCACTGTGCGGCGATACTAATACTTTATCTCTCGAGTGATATTATAATGACTGTGATAATTTTTCCCCTGGCGGGATATAAACCATCCATTTTATTTGACATGTTATTAAAAGCTCTTCCCAAACCCATTTTTTTATCACGTGAAATAAATGGATGGACGGTGACGGGGGACCTTCCCCAAATAAAATATTAAGCGTGAAATTCATGTTTTCCTTTGCACCTGGAGTCGTGCCCGTCTAATGACTATGGATTAGTATGATCCGTTTATTAGTGAATCTATGGGTTATAGAATTTGATTGTACATGTATGTATGTATGTATGTATGTATATATGTATATATGTATATATGTATGTTTTCTATATTTGCTTTAACAAATTCGACAATTCATTCAAACGTATCTTTATATATCATGAAAGGCAACGTCTATATGTATATACATACCTCTTATATGCCGTTTTATGTTGTTTATTCGATGTGTTGTTTGGGGGCTCTGCGAGTATCCTCCCTTAAATTTAAAATAATACTCCCTTATATCTTAATATCTGATATAACATTGTTTGTTTAGGTTCCTGGGACTGGCGTCTGTACGGGTACGGCAACGACATCGTGCACAGGAAATCACAGCGGAGGGCCATCATGTCCGGTAATGTACCTTTTGACATAATCACATCACTAATATGGCAAATAAGGTGCACAATTATACACCTGGCCTGTAAAATGTCGCACTTACCACTCGGCTTTTGAGTGAGCTATAAATACACGGCATACGGCTTCATGTGATTCGTCTTACAGCGGTTTTTACAGCACATTAATTCAATAACTATGATGTGAATGCACTGCACTGTGTGCGATTGTCCTCTGCGCCGTTTTGTGAATTCTCGCCGGAGTGTTATAAATCTAGACGGTTTTATTTTACACACCATTGTAGTTATAAGCCGTGTCATAAAGTGATATTTTAACGTATGTATGTTTCCGTTTTATTTTATAGTCATTTTTTCTACATTCAAGTTGCGGTTGATTCCTATATTATTTTTACTCCATTCAAAGATGGATTAACAGCGATAAATGTTGTATAATTTTATTTCTGCTGTACCGCGTACTTGCGTATTACGTGAAGAATAATATCACAAGATGGTAAGATAGTAAAATGGTAATATGGTATGAGGGCACTTCTACCTACCTACATTAAAAGTGACTCCACAGACGAGCTCCATAAACAAGATTAAGACGGATTTATCTCGTAAATATTGTAGCACCCGACGTTTAGGCGATATTGCAACTGCGGTTGTCAGGCAGAAGTGGTTGCAACATCGCCGTAGCGTCGGGTGCTGCAAAATTCACGCTGTAAATTCGTTTTTAAATTTATGTTTAATGACCTAACAATCGCGATAAAACTTTAATTACATGCACAGAAAATACGCAATCTATAATTTTGAAAAAATTGCGAATTAAAAGTAACACTTAAAAATTGCAAAATTTGCAAAAAATGCAAATCTTATGTAGGGTCGCTTCGTGGTTAATAGTAGTAGTAATGTTTCAAAGAATAGTTAGATAGACATAGATTAGACTACCATAGATAGTCATAGATAGAGTCAAAATGCCATTATGAGCCATTATTGTGATTTATGGAAACAAAAAAAAACAAGAGCATACACCTTTCAAAAATTTCATATACCTACATAGATTGATGAAAAAGAAACAACTAAGTTTTCGGTTATTTAAAAAAAAATCATTTATTCTTAAATTTCGATTTTGTCTACATCAAAATAGTCCCCGTCGAACATATTGCACATTTTTCAACGTCGCGTCGTTTCCATTGTTCAAAACACCACAGGAACCCGATTTTTGAGATGATGTTCACCTGCTCTTACGATTTTCGTTTTATCACCTCTGCGGTAATAAGACGTTGCCCTTTCAATATTTGTTTTGATCGTAACAGGACCTAAATTAGTTGAATATGGTGGTCAAAAATGAAGAATAAGTAGTGATGCATGAGTCGGTGAATTGTTGGCGAAGAGTTGTCGGCTCATTATTCTGGTATTTTAAGACGAATATTCTCACACAATCGTCAGACAACTTTAAGATAGCGCTCCTTATTCATCTTACGACCTCTTAGAAAGAATGAGGCACTTCTCAGTATGCAATATGCCCTTGTCGTCAAAGATTCGACTGAACTTCACGGGCTTTTTTCGGTCTTGGTTGCAGTGGCTGCTGCCATTGTGAATATTTGGCCATTGTTTAAACGTCGTAACCATACACCTTATCTTGTATGCCGTACACCTTATCGTCGTAGCCATACACCTAGCCTTATCTTGGCATCCTCAAGTAAGTGAGGTCAGTCGTAGAGTCTTTGCAAGTCTCCATTCTTTTAAACGGGTTCAGAATCTCTTACCTCTTTGTATTAAACGCCAAATGGCACATTCTTTTCTTTTACCGATAATTAACTACGCTTATGTGGCTTACCTAGATGCGAATGAAGAACTACTCGATAAGCTAGATAGGATTCAAAACGCGTGTATTCGCTTTGTTTATTCCCTGAAGAAGTTTGATCACATATCAAACGTTCGCAGGCAAATAGAGTGGCTACCAATTAGACGATGTCGGGAATTTTACATACTCGCCCTACTCTTCCGCGTATTACAGTCAAACTGTCCTAATTATTTGTATACTCTCTTCTCTCCGCTTTCATCCCATGGCCTTCCATTGCGGTCTCTTCCATTGCGGTCGGTAAGTGTAGTCATTTATTACTTGTAAATTAATTTGCCCACATAAACCTTCAGTCACAATAACCCTGGCGGTATGGTCGGTAGATATTGCCACTTGGCAATAGGCCCACCACATTGTATTCTTTTGTGTGTGCAATAAAGCTTTTCTAACAAACAAACCTATGTTTTGTCGCCAGTAATGATGCATTGAAGTAAGTTTAAGTGCTGAATTAAACTTAGGTGTAACTATGGCTACGACGTTGAAACAGAGGCCAAATATTCACAATGGAAGCAGCCACTTAAGTAAAGACCAATAAAAGCCCGTGTTGCTACGCAGCAATACAGTGGCAACACTGCCGCTGTGTTGCCGTGTTGCCGCTAGCGATTCCTTGCAGATATTTATTTTATGGAACTGTTTATGCTGACAACCTACATAAAAATTTTGGAACAGATCATGTTGGTCACCAAATATTGGCTATCACCAAATATAGGTTAAAATTGCTTCGCTTGACCTGAACGAGATGTTAATGTATTCTGCGATTTCTCTAATAGTTTTAAAATAATTATTTTCTTGAATTTTGCAAAGTTTTGATGATTTTGGGCGTTGCGGGGCAGTGGCGGCGCTAGGCGTCGGCGACGTCGGCGACCGCCGACGGCCTCGCACCTGAGGGGACCTCGCAAAAGCTTCCGCTGAGAGAAGATTCTCAAGGTTAAAATTGATTAAGACCTACTTGAGAAGCACGATGACCCAAGAGAGACTATCTGCGTTATCAATTCTATCAATTCTATCAATCAGAAAGTAAGTCGTATGCCCAGATACAGGCTATATTTGGCCTAGTTGGGTATACGCTGAGCATGGTCATGTGAATGTGGGCCGTTGTTTCTTCGCACCATTACTTGTTATGACCATTTTTATGCGTTTTATAATTATGTTTGATACAAATAAATAAATAAATAAATAAATTGAAGCTGAAACAGCCGCTAGTATTAGCTATGACATAATCCTGAAAAAGTTCAGTAAGGCCAAAAGCCGAAAAGTTCGTCTATTTTAATTTCTATTTGTGTAATTTTTAACATCATTTGATTAGCAATAAAACTCGTTTACTCATACATTAGTTTCACTATAATTCGGCTCATGTAATCTAACGTTTTCTTTTTGACTGGGAAATAAAAAAGGCCTCGCGAACCTAATTTCGCCGACGTCCAAGTGTGGTCTAGCGCCGCCACTGTTGCGGGGTCATCATATTTCACGTCTTCACGGCTCTTTTTAAAATTAATTAATAACCAATCGTAAATGCTTCTTTCTGGCATAAACTTTTTGCGGAAGGCCGTCTCGAACATTTTCACCACGTCACTGCGCTTAATATCATTTTTATCACTAAATTTAACACAAATTAATATTTCATTTTTAAAGACTAAAAATCGCAAAGCGTTTCAAAATTAATGTTAATCAATTAGCTGTCAAACTGAAGAATTTTTCAGAAAAAGAACCGAAAATTGACAAGCACGTCTTTCCCAGAGCTACCACATTAAGAGAAAAAAACTTATATACTTTGGCCGCAATTTAAATTCCCTCTTTGGTTTAATTTTGTGAATTAAAAACATCATTTATAACTGTAAATAAATGTTTTTTTCGGCATAACTACTATTAATCATGATGCCAATGGGCCCTTGCGGAGTTGGCCACGAAGACCCATTCTGTTCAGGGTTGGTCACACTCACGGGTCAATACCCATCCGGCGGCCTCCACGCATTAAGTGCGAGCCCGGGCAGGACTCTGGCCTTAGGGCTAGTTTCCCCTAGGAATCAAACTTCTGGCGCTTCTGGACGGTCTGCGCACCGTACGGCCTAACCCAATCGATTGTGCACTCTGACTAACATATTGAGATGTCAACCACAACGGGCGAACCCGTCACCGCAGGACGTTTTAACGATTCATCGTTCTATCGACCGTGCAGTGAGCGTAGAAGACTTTGGACATTACAAATCCGACGTCTAGCTACGCCACAACCCGCAAGAGACCAACGCCTTTACCGCGAGATAGCCAGTAATGTTACCTGGCGGGCCGACACTCGCGCCCTTGCTTCCAATTGTGACCAGATTTCTCCGGTCTCTCGATTGGTTCCGAGTTCGAGGTCGCTTGCGCGGTCCTCTCCCTTACGAAGCGGTGAAACGGTGTGCACCGAATCTATCGCGGACCAAGGCGTCCTTTGCCCGACTCTGAACCGGGATCGGATTGCCAATGGTCATTTCAAGAGCAGTCGCCGTAAGGTAGGCTACCACCCCCGCTCTATAGGAAACAATACAGTTCCCAGACTCCCCCGACTGTTAGTCGGAGAGCACAATCGATTGGCTTGCGCCGCTCGGTGCGCAGACCGTCCAGGAGCGCCAGAGGTTTGATTCCCAGGGGAGACTGGTTGACCCAGTGTCCTACCCAGGTTCGCACCCCATGCGTGGAGGCCATCGGATGGGTGTTGACCCGTGAGTGTGACCGACCCTGAACACATGGGTCATCGTGGCCACCTCATCATGGGCCCGTTAGCTCCCACTCTGACTAACAGTCGGGGTAGTCTGGAAGCAGTACTGTTTCCTAAGAAGCGGTGGTGGTTGCGGACCTTACGGCGACTGCTCTTGAAACGACCATCGGCTACCCGATCCTGGGTGAACAGCCGGGCAAAGGATGCCGTGGTCCTCGATAGATTCGGTATACACCGTTTCACCGCTTCGTAAGGGAGAGGGCCGCGCAAGCGACCTCGAACTCGTAACCAATCGAGAGATTGGAGTAATCTGGTAGCAATTGGAAGTAAGGGCGTGAGTGTAAGCCCGTTGGGTAACACATCTGGCTATCTTGCGGTTTAGGCGTTGGCCTCTTACGGGCATGTGGCGGAGCTTGACGGTGGACTGTCTTTGTCCAAGTCTTCTGCGCTCACTTCAGGGAGATAGAACGACTAATCGTTAAAACTTCCTGAGGTGACGAATTCGCCCGTTGTAGTTGACAACTCTAGTTACTAATCATGATGCCACTCTAAGTTAATTTTCTCATTTTTTAAAAGATTTTATAATGCAAATATTCTGTGTAAACGAAGGTTATATATAAATGACATTTATAATATAAATGTCATAAACCCCATTTGACGCCGGAAAGACCGTACTGGGCAGTATGCGAGGACCGGTCGACTACACATCATGGGTTTTTAAATTTGAAATTTGAGGCTTTGAAATGTATGACTTCTACAGTTTAGTAATACGATATTTTGAAAACAAACTTGATGTATGACGTCGTTAGTCGGTTCTCACAATCTGTATTTTCGGTATTTCATCAAAAATCCACGTACTTTACCTACTGACCGAGAGCCCGCATAGTTATGCTACTTATCTTCTACTTAAATTTGTCATTTTTTGACCGAAGATTTTCCTCGTAGCTGAACTTCGAAAAAAGGAAAGAAAAAAACATTCTTTGTTTGAAACATGTTTTCTCATTTTGTTAATCATAAAGCAGAAATTGAATTGATAATAAAATAATACGTGCCTAAAAATCATTGTATGTATAATGTCGAATCGGTACAAAAAATCGAAACTGTATAGAAAATGTCAATTAGCTAATAAGGAAATAATCACAATGACTTAAACGGTAGAAACTAAAGAAATGATAAACTATTGAATAAAACCCTAAGGTTTATAGCGAGTATATATTTTAAAGTTTTATATCAAGTCACCTTATCCAGCTACGTGCGAGGTCGGTGGCAAGGTGGCTGTCGGATTCTGTAATTAATAGTAATACAATAGATGTATAGGTATACTCACGAAAACTTATTCTAGATAATATTATACTCCCAGTAAAATCATGATATTTAACTATAGTGGCTTAGGAAGCGAGAACTAACCTTTTTATTTTTCTTACCACAACAGTGTCAGTTAGACCTTGTTTTTTTTATGAAATAAAACCGCTTGCTAGGGGCGTGGGGGGTATGGAATTCTACCGATTTGGTTACAGATCTACGCTAAAATGCCGCTCTAAGTATAGAGTGATCGAAAACTATGAGACGTAGCTTAAAAATGCAAATGATAATGTTAAAACTAACATAATTTCCTACGAGTTCTAAACTTATAATTTTCCAACTCATACGTTTATAGATAATCGCCTGGCAATGCCATGTTGTTTAAAAAGACATATTTTTCTTACGTTTTTCAATGAACTTTGCCCCATATATTTTTAATATTTAGTTTTAAAAGAAAGTTCTTACAGAAAACTTGTATAAAACGTTAGTTGTAGAAAACGTTAGATAACGAAACCAACTATATGAGCCATTAAACAAGAATTAGTCTTAATAAATTACTTAAACACGTGATGCGCTGAATGTCAATGAATCTTTTACATAGTTTTAATATTTATATTTTATTCTAAACTTGCTTACTAGTTTATAATTCTGTGACTGTTGTTTCAGTATGATGCAATTATTAGACATTTAAACGATCATTAGGTGCAAAAAAAAATCTAACTCTTGAACAATTATGAATCACATATATTTAGTAAATGTTTTAGGTGTTTTTAAAACGTTTTACCTTGTCCACAGATTGATGTATTCTTATGTTTTACATATAGTTGATTAATATTTATATTTTATTCTAAACTTGCTTACTAGTTTATAATTCTGTGACTGTTGTTTCAGTATGATGCAATTATTAGACATTTAAACGATCATTAGGTGCAAAAAAAAATCTAACTCTTGAACAATTATGAATCACATATATTTAGTAAATGTTTTAGGTGTTTTTAAAACGTTTTACCTTGTCCACAGATTGATGTATTCTTATGTTTTACATATAGTTGATTAAGTGATACAAAATTAAAGGGAATTTTATGAACATGAAAACAGCGAAATAAACGAGAATATGCAAGAACTTCAATGGCAGAAATCGCGCGCTCGATGACTTGAGCTACTTACAAATTGATAGCATTGTTAGGTCAATGTATTTTTGCTAGTTGTCGTAAGAACAGCCAATTTTAGATGGCGAAATTAGGATAGAAAAGACAATTATCCCAAAATAATACAACACTCAAAAAATTTGCCACACTGCATAGCATATCATACCTAATAAAATATTCAGGTTATGAGTCTTCTACGCAGTCTTCCGCGAGTTTTCTATAACACACCGTATAGAAATACAGTGTGTTTGCTAAAACACAACAAACCATTAAAGGGGTAACTCTGACGGATGTGAAGCTAAACAAAAAAATAATGTTTTTAAATTATTGTATTGGATTTAATTCAGGTTTTTTGGTGCACGAAAATATTTTACGTGGGAAAATGCATTTAAAGTAGTATACAACTTTTTTTAATTTATGCCTTTGTTACTATAAAAACAAGAATATCCAAAAGTTGAACATGAAGACACTTTTCAATGGTTACTAAGTCACAAATTATACAATTTGCAGATGACCCTTTACTCAATTTTAACAAAATCAACTAATAAATTCAATCTAATATCTAATAACATGTACTTTCAGCAAAAAAAAAGTCAAAATCACAAAATAATAGACATTTTTTTGTTTAGTTTCGCATATATGTAGAATTACCCTTTGACAATTTTGCCGGGCGGTCGCTAACGTCCTGTTGTCCCTTGATACTTAAAAAACAAAAGAAAAATAGAATTAATCCAATTTACTAAAGTGTCGAAACCGTAAAAAAGACCTTAAAACTTTCCGCGGAGCGGTTTTCGGCGCCGTGGCTTTATCATTAATCGCTGCATTGTTTCCTTTTCCTTTGCGTTAATTAATTGGTAGCCAGCAGTTTATGAGAGCCAGTAACGAGGCTGTCACATGTCACCTTTGCTTGCTTTCGCCCGTTTATATTTTAATCAAGCTTCAGGCCTTGGACTGTTCTGCTTAGGAAGTGCGCTAAACGAGGAGGAAAATAGAGCGGGTGTAGGTCGCCTCAAAATTTATTCACAAGTTTAATTAGCCTGGCTGCGTATGCCTATCTTATTCTTCTTCACGAAGCGAATCTGATAATTAACATAGCTGATTACAATTCCCTAAAAGCATTTTATGTAGATGTTTGTATTATGTTGATTTTCAATCACTTCAGTAAGTTTAGACTGGTCCCTACATACGATATTTTGCAAATTTTCATCATTTGAACGACCACAGTTTGCACTTAATGGACCATATTCTATAATTGGCTTTTTAGTGCGACCTTGAATTCTTGATTATACTCAAACTAGTGCAGATATAAGACATATGAAAGTTTTATTTAGATACTTTCCTTCATAAATTTTCATTTATCATATCTGTGCTCTTGGTTGCGAACTCGTTTTCGCATAATCACAAATTGCAATTATCGTTAAACGCTTGATTTTCGTATCAACGGGAATAACCACGTATCTGACTATAGGGCACGTCTTAAGTGGTTGAAAGCACGCCAAAGGTAAAAATGATTCGGACGACCACAGTATTGCAAATAATTGGCCATATTCTGTAATTGACTTTATGGTATGATTTTGAATTCTTGATTACACGCAAACGCAAACAATATAAGACATATGAAAGTTTATATAGATACTTTCCTTCATAAACTTTCATCTATTGTATATGTGTTCTTGCTTGCGGATTTGTAAACACATAATCACAAGTTGAATTTATCGCAAAACGCTTGGTATTTGCGACCACGTATCCTACTACATATAGGGCACGTTTTAAATGGTTGCCAGCTCACCTAACAAGAAATGTTCATCTACCTACTTGTTCTCCTCTATCGTTTACATTCGCAATTAATACCATCTTATCTCCACGAGCTTTTAAAACCATTAAGTTCTCACGGTCTCGTACTTTGCTCAGATTTTAATAGTTTACTCAAAATTCCTTAGCACAATAGTGATTTCTACTCCTACTCTTTCTGTCTCCATGGTGCAAGACTCTGGAACGATCACCCAGAAAATATACGAAACTCGCCTTCATTAGAATCATCCCAGACTCACCTCAATAATACTACTTTTTTTTAAATTATTCAGTTCTTCCCTTTCTCTTTCCTTCCTCTCCCAATTTTCTCCTATTCTTGGTTTTAAATATAGTCATTTGTATTTTATGCAGACAAACTATTAGGTTTAGTAATATTTATTTTCACAACGCACGCCTGGGCCAACTCGCTGTGATTAGATATGGCAAGATATCGCCATGTTCCATTTTTTATTTTTTAGTTTAGAGTTTTATATTGTTACTAGCGACCCGCCCCGGCTTCGCACGGGTGCAATGCTGATACTAAATACAGTACAGAAAAACTGTGAACGTTGTATATAAAAACATAGCGGCCCGCTCTGGCTTCGCACGGGTATAAAATATATAGCCTATGTGATTAAAATCGATCCAGTAGTTTTGATTTATTCATTACTGCCCGTGGCCCGCACGCGTTAAATTTGGAGTAAAACAATCCCCCTTTCCCTATACCATGAAGATTTCCTGCTATCTTTGGAATATCTAAATTCATACACTACATTTTTACATATTTACTTTTTACATTTTTAACTATTTATTTTATTTTTACAACATATTACAGAATGTCTTTATAAACAACGTTCACAGCTTTCTTGTCATTAGACAATACAAACATGTTTTCTCTGGAGGTCACTCTTGAAAGAGCGACATACAGTTGTCCATGTGAAAAACAGTCAACGCTCAAATCTAAGCCTGCAACGTTGAAGGTTTGACCCTGCGATTTATTAATGGTCATTGCAAAAGATGTCTTTACCGGAAACTGTAAACGTTTAAATTGGAAGGGTAAATCCGATGGTATCAGAGGGATTCGGGGAATCAATACATCTTCTCCGGTACCACATCCTGTGTGTATTGTGCACTCTATTATGAAAGTTTTCAATGATTTTACCAGCAAACGCGTGCCATTGCAAAGTTTAGGTGGATTCAGGTTTCTTAATAAAATAACAGGACAACCTACTTTCAACACCATTTTGTGAGGAGGGAGTCCAGACGGGTTCAAAGAGTTTAGAAATTCTGTAGGAAAATGAACAGCTTCTTCCAAATCGAGAACAGTATCGACCGAGTAGTATATTTTCGTCGGCGCATCAATCTTTGAAAGAATCAAGTTATTTACTTTATCTACTTGTTCGTTAGTTGGTGACAGAATCGCTCTTTCTTTATACCAAGATATTGTCTTAAAACTTATATTATCAATGTCAGGATAGACATTGTTGACTAACTCTTGGATGTTGTCTATCAAAACGCAAAGGTTTTCTAAGTCAATCCTTCCCTCACTTTGTGTTAACTCTCCATTGCCAACTTTTAGCAGCATCTCTGGAAATAGCCTGTTCTCACGTGAAGATGACGAAACCCTCATATTAGTTTTAAGCTTTAATTTATTGACATGTGGCCAAAGGTTGGATCTTTTTAGGCAAGCATTTATTTCGTCAGCACGTGTTCCTCGAGTCACAACTGGTAGGATTTGACGGAAATCTCCTGAGAACAGAATTGTACATCCACCCATAGGTGATTTTTTGTTGCGCAAATCGCGCATTGTCCTATCCAGTGCTTCCACAGACGTCTTGTTTGACATGGTAGCTTCGTCCCAGACTATTAATGAGCAGTCACGCATCAATTTTCCTGTATTGCTCTGTTTAGAAACACTACAGAGGCTGTTATTATCATCGGTGGCGATTTTCAGCGGGAGCTTGAATGTGGGGTGTGCGGTTCGGCCTCCTTCCTAAAGCGTAGCGGCAATGCCGGATGACGCAACAGCTAACGCAATTTTTCCGATAGATCTCACTTTTTTTAAAAGCAGATTGATTAAAAATGTTTTTCCTGTACCTCCTGGGGCATCAAGGAAAAACAATTTCCCTTCATTGTTATCAATTGTTGATAGTAATGCAGTGAATACTTTTTTCTGATCGATGTTTAATCGTGGCTCATCTTTTGTAAAAGTTATATTTGTAAAAGCTATATTTTGTAAAAGTCTCGTTTGATCGTATGATGTTTCTCTTGTGTATTCGGCACTGTTAGTTAAATCTGAGTTAGTAGTATTAGCTGGCATCGGCAGCCCAAAATCCTTGATCGATTTACCCGAAAGTAATTGCACTACTTTGTTCAATTCCAATAATGCTTCGTCAAATATGTTTTGATCATATTGTACACCATCTGAGTTTAACTCTCGCCGTCGCCGAATCAGAAAGAAAGAGCGATTCTGTCACCAACTAACGAAGAATTGGCCCCACGTTGGGCGCCAATTTATAACGTAAGATTAGTAATCCAATCGCGTTATACCAAAAAGAAACAAGAGCGCCATCGCGTTTATTTAAAACGCGAAAAAGAAAAAAATACTGTAGGTTAGGTTATGATCGAAAATTAAAAAAGCAACCACAGGGTCGGGGAAAGGATTTAGTTTGTCACTAAATTTGGCAAGACAGAGAATAAACCTTCGCAATTTTAAAATAAAACTACAAATTTAAAGTTATAAGACAAGATCCTTTAATTTGCAGGTAGTTTCCTCCTTCAATCTCTCCTCATCAGACATGTGGTACAGACATCAGCAATGTTGTATGGACATTCAGTTCAAATGGACATCCAGGCGAGAAAAAGTCAGGGCACGGTGGTCCGATTTATTTTTGAAATTACATTGGAAAGTAAAAAAGGCGGCACAGCCAAAAACCCGCTGTGACGAAAAGAGAAACACCATTACTACAAAACTCGTTTATCTAATTGAATCCCAAAAGAATTAAACGCTTACCGAGAAATGAGACTTGTTCACATAACTTTAAATAAAACGAGGCACCTCTGGTGCACACCTTCGCGCCATCTTGGACAATATGATGTCCCTCAATGAAGTGTGACTAGATTGGACAGACTGGACTGCCTGCAGTTATACCAACTTTAGGAGATTTAAAAAAAAAACTCATAGCTACTCATGTTCGCTAAAATAGCAATATTTTAGGTAATATTTATTATATTTATTAAAATTGTTTTTGAACTCGATTGTGTAAGTAAATCCCTTGTTTTTTTGTCATGGCAAGAACACCAGAAGGGTCATTTTTTATTGGGCTGTGCAATACGGCTATCATTATTATGACAGATCCAACTGTCAAAGCTTTTAGCAATTTTATATGGTTTTGGAAATTGTTTTGAGATTGTGACCCATGATTCCGAAACAACTCGAAAACTGAGTAAGACCAATATGACAAAACACGAGAAATACAAGCGAAACATGTTGCAATGCGTGCAACATGTTTTTTGAAACAGAACATGTCACGCAAATTTGGATTTTTGTTACAATATCACTGGCCATATTTTCTTGAAATTTATTCCATAGATTAACAGAATCAGTTACTTGACAAAACACTACTATGACGGCAAATAATTATCTTAATGATGTAGCTGAACTACAAACAGCTGCTTCTGATAATGTGTTTTCCCAGTGAGAATCGTCTTCCAAGAGCCCCATAGCTTTGCATGCTGCTTGATAAGTATTGTAAACAACACCTTGTACAGTTCTTAGGTGTGCAAAGGATGTCGGGCCTTTTACAATATGCAATAACATTCTCAGATAAAAGCATTCGCTGTTGTTGGGATGAACCACGTAGACTCTGCCAAGAGCATCCGTTTTTTTAACTCCGGGGAAACCATCAACCGCAGTACCTTGTTTTCGCTGTTGAAAAGTTTTAGAACTCTGGTTCCATGTATACGTCAGTGTAACTCTGTCATACGTCAGTGTTTTCGCGAAATCATCTTGAGCACATAACTTGAAGAATGCTGTCAATGTTGTATCCCGCGGGTTATTAACAACTTCTTGTATATTGTTCTCTGTGAAATATACTCTTTGTCCATTTTCTAAATGAACTGCAAGGTGGACAATTGTGGGAGCCCGGTCGTGCACTTCGAATGATAAAATCCTCCATACAGCTTCAGAGCTGCAGATGTAACGTCCAGACTGATATTTTTCCACTTCATTTGGTGATTGTATGCTGAAAGTGGCTTGATCACTGCCTTTATTAATGTACTTAGTAACATATTGAATTGACTTTATTGAATTGCACAACTCTACGTTGATGTGGGCATCAAAAATTTTCAAAAGGAGCGGATTATAGGGAACGATCCATCGGTTATCAATATCATGGTTTCGGACGGTAGCATTTTGCCCACCTTGTTCTGGCGATCGTCGACGATATTTGGGATATCCGTCATCGCTAGTACTTGTTTGAGTTTGGAACGACTTCGGAAATTTTTTGCTGCATTTAGAATCTCGCATACATGGAGAATTCGGGTTTAAAGTCCCGCAAGGGCCGTGTACCATATGTTTCTTTACGATTTCGTACAGGATAGGATCTTCATCTTTATCCGGTAATTCAGCTGAAATAACCCTGTCAATTTGGTTTGGTCTAATTTTGTTCACTAACCACACCAACAGGTGTACATGTGGCAAGCCACGTTTCTGCCATTCTATTGTGTACATATGACAGCGCGGCGGACCGAATATATGAGACTTGTTAATGAGGTGCAGGAGTTTCTGTACTTTTAAATGGAAGACTCTGTTAACTGTATCGTATCTGTCTTGTGGAGTTAAATTGGTGTTAATATTTTCATTGATTTCCGGCCAATTTGGGTTACATGTTGCAGTTATAAATAAATCAGGTTTGCCGTAATTTCTTACGTAAGTCATGGCGTCTTGCGATTTTTCGTGTAAATATCGAGGTCCACCTGTGAATGATGAAGGTAGTATAACCAACTGCCCAATGCCGTTGCGGTGTTCATTCGCCTGTAAAGCATCCTGAAGATGAACGTAATTTTCAGCTCTCAATTTAGTTTGATTATTACGGATGTAGGCCAATCTCTCAGATTCAATTTTCGCATATTGATCTACCAAGTATTGGTTTGTTAACATTCCATATCTAAGCAAAGTATTGAAATTGTTACGTCTTGTCATTATACGGTAGCAATAGTAGTTCATACATGACACTGTTTTACGCAGAGGTGTACCACCGATTGGGTCAACTTGAGAAATATTAATGGCATAACCATTTTCTCCACGACATAGCATCAAAGGATATTGTAAGCTGTCATAAGATCTGTGTAACTCTGAAATTTTTTGCAAATTATCATCACGACTATGCAATACAATATCTCTTTTGTCAAATTGCTGTCCAGCTATCACCACTGCTACTTCACTCGTGGAAGGCGCATTGTATCGTCCTCTGTGTTCTCCAACAGGAACTTTATTTGCATGGATTACGACATTAAAGTCAGGAGTATCTGCTGGAACACTCTCAATCGCAGTTTTGAAAGACTGTATGTAGCAATTATGAGAATGTAACATATCTTGGAGAGATATAATCAAATCTCTATCAATTGGCTGTGCAACACTTGTACACCGCGTAGATGCTTGTGTATCTGGATCTGCAATAAAATATATTTGCAGAAATTTGTGATTATCGGGTCGAAGTGGTAGCAAGCTCCCAGCTAAGTGGTACACTTGCCCTTGAATTTTAAATGTAGGCATGAACCCACGCTCAACGACTTGCTTACTCTTAAAAGAGGTCATTTGAAATGCGTTATTATAACGGCGTATATTGCGCATGAATTGCTTGGATTTCTGATGATCACCCGTAAGAAGAGAGTGAAGTGGTTCAGGTGGAGGGAGAACTTCTTCTAATTTGACTTTTCCTTGTAAGCAACACATGCCTTTCGATTCGTCCTTGAATTTCAATGCCAAGCAATGTTCACACACTATTGATATAGTACCTATTGATACTATACGATCGTCCTTGTAAGAAATCGAAGGATCGTAATTCATGGCAGAATTTTCTTTATTCACCCATGAATTAGTAACTCGTGCTGATGATTCTCTGGCTCTCTGTATTCGATGTCTTTCCCTATCTCGGCTGCGGTGAACCTCACGCTCTACTGAAGATTCTCTCTCTCTCTCAGCTCTATATCTATCCCGAAGCTGACTGAGGCGAGCCTCACGCTCTACTGACGATTCTCTGTCCCTCTGAACCGTATGCCTATCTCGATCCCGGCTGCGGCGAATCTCACGCTCTACTGAAGATTCTCTCTCTCTCTCTCTCTCAGCTCTATATCTATCCCGAGCCTGACTGAGGCGAGCCTCACGTTCCGTTGACGATTCTTCATCTCTTGCTGAACGTACTCTTCTGGCATTCACTGTACTACGACCTATGTTCGAACGACGACGTCTTCCAGACATGACTTTATAATTTCTGTACAAAATTTACTCAGTTCTACATATATGTATGATTACCTATGCACAAATTGCCATATTATTAGTATGTGCCGCAGTAAAAAATATCTAAATTCTTACCATTTAGAAACAAAAGATAATCAGCAATCATAAAAAACAAAAGATACCTATTCTATTCAGTTCTATTTTTTTTTACTGAAATACCTCAACTTAAACAACGATTTTAATTATAAAAAATAATTTGCTATTCGTGCGACTAAAAACAAAAGATAATCAACAATCATCAACAACAAATGATACCTATTCTATTAAGTACTTTTTCTGAACTTACATATCTCACCTTAAATCACGATTTTTGAAAATAATTTCCCTAATATTAAATTGATCTAACTGTAAATTTTAATCAAGATCTTAATAGAAAATTGCAATCCATAAATTATGGTTTTATTTAATCTAATCTTATCTCACCTTATGTAGCTACTTATAATTGCTATAAGTGCGATTTAAAAATTAACCTTAGAATAGAATATAATTTATATTTTAAAACTAATATCATACAATTATTTATCGTAACTTACTTATAATTACTGATACGTTGTCGCGCTGAAAAGCACGTTTTTATTACCTAAGTATTGCTATTTTCCTCGCTGGAGAGCTCCGATATAATAAACGCGTCCGATCGCTGCTAAATTCAAAGTGCTATAGGGAAAACCGCGGCCTCAGACGCGCTATTTATAGGCACGCTCTTGCCGCACCGGGCGGCCGGCCGGTACCGCCGCAAACGCTACGTCCCGCAATTTTTAAATCTGTAATATCTTCGAAAATATTCACTTAAATCATACAGTGTAAAGGGCCATATAGATCTATATTAAATGAACAATGTATTCAAGGTATTTAATTGGTTAAGGATTAATGCTGTATTGGTTAAAATCGCTTCGAAAATTAGCCATTATTTGTCGTAAAAAGTAAATGACAAAAAAAAGTTATTGTGGGTTATCCATAAGAGATAGACATATACCATCACGGACTTTTCTGTAGACCTTTTCAATGTGTACAATACTTAGTACATTATTTTGATAAAACTCGTAGGGTTCAGCCTGCGTTTGCAATGTAAGCGGAAAAAATGTAATTATTTACGACATCACATTAGAAACCTCAAAAATAGCAGTACTTCTCCACTATTTAATGGATGTTATTATACATATAAACCTTCCTCTTGAATCACTCTATCTATTAAAATAAACCGCATCAAAATCCGTTGCGTAGTTTCAAAGATTTAAGCATACAAAGGGACATAGGGACAGAGAAAGCGACTTTGTTTTATACTATGTAGTGATTATTATATACCCTAATCATTTAAGTGCTCATCTCTTTTTTTTGATTTGACCATGCTAGATACCTAACACATCAGGATATCTTTTACTCTATATGTCTGACTTTTCTATTTAGTTATTGATTTTATACATAATACGGATTAAGGAGAGACACATGCGAAAGTGCCAAAACAACACAATGCATAATCAAAATATAAGGCATAATTATAAATATGTCAACTATAAACGTTATACGATAGTTATATAAAGTCTTAATCATAACTCATATAGTTATTAATCATCTATACCTTATGTCAAAAACGCTTAATGATTTTTAGATTACGATTTTTAAAATGATTTGTATCCCCGTATAAATTTCTAGTGCGTAAGTTGATGAATCCTATAAAATAGTTAAAAACCTTTCAGATTTCATTTCTTTTTTAAATTTAGAAAATTAATTGAGCAGAAAAAAACTATTTTGTTGAATTTTAGTGAAGACCTTGTATTTTTTGAATAAGTTTCAATTTATTTACGACTAAAAAGTTCTTAGGCGTCTTGACTCACGAATTATTTAAAAAAAAGTGAAACCACTAAAAGCATTTTTGTAAGTTTTCTCTATCAATCTCGTAGTATTGAGGAGTCTTACAAAATATGACATTAATTAAAGTGCATTTTAGACATTTATTTATCTATCAATCGATATATAAATTACTCGTATATAATTAATTCAATTCAATTCAATTCTTTTTATATTGCTGCAAATGTGACACTGCCAAGTAATGTTTTTCGGGTTTACATGGCGCTGACCCCTTTATATTATTAAATCGGTATTATCTTCGACCTACAACAGTAGGGCAGAATGTGTAAATGGTTTACCAATTTTAGGCCTGATATTGAAATCTACATACTGTAAGAACTATTCCACCTATACTTTTTTTATTTCTTTGAAAGAGATTATATCAAAACCATTGACAACTCATGTCCCCCAGGGTTGAAATAGTCGATATAGGTAACGTCGAAATATGTATATCTGCCATATTACGGTTTAAATATTATTATGGACATAGGTATTCCAAGGCAAGGCCTTCAAGTATTCAAGGCAGTGTTTGTTCTCTGTGTTTTATTCATGCATGCAAAATAAATTCATCCGCTGTTATCATGTCTAGGTCACTATAACTGCACTGAACTGCAATTAACTACACAATGAAGAGGACGTCTTTATTTATTTTTCATCATTTAATTTATTGACTTGTCCCATTCATAAAATTAAAATACTATTAGTACAATGATTAATTAAAACATAAATGAATTAATATTTGAAACAATTGGAAAGAAGTGCAGTTTTTTCGGATTATTCACTTCGCTGGGCATAAAGTCTGTATTGAGATAGGATTTAATATTGCATTTAGTTATGTACATATATTTGGTATACATATCATGAATTATCACAATAATATAAATAGGATCAAACGAATTTACCGCGTGAAGTTTGTGGCACCCGACGTTTCGGCGACGTTTCAGCCGCCGTTGTCCAGGGCGAACTAAAGTATGTCAATCGTCTTCCGTTTTTTGCGGGTAGGCAGTAAACTGCAGCTGTTACTCCGCTAATTACAACTCTGGTGGGGCGGCAAGGTCGGCGAGCGCGAATTTTTATTTTTTTCAATATTCACAAAACTCAAAGCAAAAAATTCGAAAAGAAGTTCAGAATTTTTCACTATCAAACGACAGAGTATTACGGGAATTGGGTACGAGGGAAGTGAGCACAGGGGTACGTATCGACTAACGCCTTTAGCGTTACGCGCATGCGAAGGATGACCAATTTCTCAAACGATTGAGCATCTGCGATGGCGGAGTAGTAGACATGTCGCGGCCATATGCGAGCCCTTGGACTCGTGACGTAGCTCGCTTTGTTTTCATTTTTTTTCTAAGAGACGCTACTGTCTGGTATACTGTGACGATATTAAGGCATTCTGAATGAGATTCTCGGAATTTAGTTGGACGCGCCGGAAATAAATCCCATTTCCCATTTTGCCTCGCTACCCCGTTCCGCCCCGTGTTTTCTATAAGGATATACAATTTATTTGATATTGACTATTACATCTGTATATTTAATATAAAAAATATTTATTATGCAACATATAATATGGATCCTATAGAGCGTTGCCATTGCCACAAAATTTATAAATATAAAAAAATGATTTATAGTAAGTGTTATTTAAGAAATATTTTTTATATATTCGATACAAAATAATGTGTATATTTTGTCTGTGGACTACTATATGTCTAATAATATATGTAAAAATAGGTATCTAATAATATTCTAAGCAACATAAGAGACTGACAATATTCTTGTCAATCTTTCCATTTCCATTGCAATTATGCACTAAGTCATAAACGTAAGTGATTTTTCTAAAAGATGGTATGGATAACAAAAAGCTTTACCATAGACATTCCACCCGATTTTATTGTAATAATATTCGAAGAAAGCTGTAAAACTGAATGAAGAGGTAGCTGAAAATATAAAGGTATTTCTATTAAGCTGCAACGCAATATCACAGCACGGAAAGGCTATAAAGACTTGTGCAATAAATGACCTGACCTTTTGCGCTCGATAAAATCATTCTATGGATCCTTCGGGGAATACCACGTTTACCCATTTCAAACAATTGTATTTCTTGTTTCATATACCTACTATCCGAATAGTGCTTACACACAGAGAAAATATTTTATAGCCACACAATATTTCGTGCATATACTTGTGAAAATGGCCACCCTTCACTAGACTCCAATTGATTGTGAGCGAAGGGTGGTTCTCATCATGAAGGTTGCTCCGTTAATGAGAGTCGTATATGTCCGTGTAGAAGAGTTTATTCAGAAGTGAGTCGAAGTCGCCAGTTCTTAACGCCTTGAGTCGTGTTCGCCGTTGTGTTGTAGTTTGGGCGCGAGGTGAAGCCGTGGTGGTCCGTGTGTAGTCGAGGAGCGAAGTGTGTAGTCGAGATATCTGTCCACTGAGGGGACGATGTGCAGAGCGCGGTAACTGTCTGCCGAAGTAATGATGTAGAAGGGCAACTGCCTGCCAAAGGAATGATGTAGCACGTGACAACTGTCTGCCAAAGGAATGATGTGTAGAGGTGTGTAGGTGTACTTGACCACCAAAGGAATGATGTCGATCGAATGAAATGTACTGCGTTTTATAGGGTGATCGGTGATGCAATAGCTACGAGTGGGGCGACGCATGTGTCGCTAACCTGTGCAATATTTGCCAAATTTAGCTGGAAATTAACTGCAGCTGCGCGTGCAAGTTTGAGCGAGTCTGCAGTTTTCTGTTCTGTGAAATTGACTTTTTTGTTGTGGGTATGTAGGGCCGTAGGCACCTACATGGCTCCCCCCTAGTGAAGGGCTTGCGTATGACAATATGGAAGGTCTTCACGACAAAGTGTCAAAAAAATCGGAGTGTGACAATTAAAAGTGTGTGTGAAGTTGTGTTCGCGAAAGTTTGGGAATCGTATGTTTTTATGCGAGTGTTTGACAGTTTGAGAACCGTATGTTGTTATGAGTATCGAAGGTATTTCGTTACAATGTGTTAAAAACTGGCGCTGTTATAAAATGTTGACAATAAGGAAAAATAAATGAATACAATGGACAATGGTTAGTATAAACGCTGACATAATAAAATTCGCTGGACGTGAAACGAGTGAATACAATGCAATATGTTACGCGCCGAACGATAAAAATGATTCGCGCGGCTTAAAAAAAATGTGGAGCATATGAATTAATAATAATTTAGCGCGATAAGAATGCAATCTGAGTAATTTCGCGCGCGTGACGTCTGAAGTCCATTGTTTGTTTGTTGCGCATTCGTGTGGACTTCCGGTCTTGAAGTTGAAGATTCCCGATAGTAGCTGTTTTGGAGTGCGGCGCCTTGCTTCTGCGAATGAGGTCGTACAGTTCGGTGGTTTTAGTCAGTGAGTCGCTAAACCATTCGGTCGACTTCCAAATTGCTTCGACTATGACGTCGTATCCATGCGTGTTGTGTGGGAATCGCTTCTGTTGTTGCAAGTGGGATAATATCGCCGATTTTACGCTTTGAATGAGTGGTTTCGCTATACCGTCTATTCTCGGCGTTTTGTAATTTTTGTGGGTGAGTCGGCTTCAGCGTGCTGATTAGCGTAGTCCATTGTTGTTTTTTTGAGGTTGGTTGTAGCGTTTTGATTTTTTGTGATCGGGTATGAATGCTGTGGAGTGTGAGTTCCATCCGTTTTGCGTTTTCGATGTTGATATTCTTCCGCTGCGTGGTTGTTTCCGTTTCGTAGTGTGTTTATCGATTGAAATTGTGATTGAGAAGGCATTTAGGCCGATAGTGTCCTTGGTCAGCTGTTAGTCTATACTGGACCTAAGTGCCATTCTCCCGGATGTTGCGCCTGCAGGTCATTAAGCTGCAGAAAACGTCTTACTGCTGTCCGGTGAAGAGTGTGAAGCGATTGTGACGACTTCCTTTCGTAGGATTTTACCTGAGAGTGTATCAATGACGGTTTCGCCTGTACAAGTCCTCAGGGCCGCACATCGTTGTTTTTATAAAATTCGTTAGCGTTCGTTGTTTTGATCCGAGATAAGTGCTGTATGAATGTGGCGTTGGTAATTGCGCGTGCTGATAATGTCGTTTAGCCATGACCGTGGGTGTGTGTTCGTTGATTGTAGGTGCCGAGTATATTTTTAAATAAGTCGCGTGAGTACTTGCTTACTGCTTATTGGTAGAAGTACTTGCGAATGTGTTGCGGGAAATTTGCTTCAGCGGTTGATGCAATGTCTGTATTTTTATTAATCGAGCAGGAATTTCGTCCGCTTTTGCGTTGTTGTCGTTTTGTAGTGGCACCGGTCGTCGTCGTTTGGCTGTTTATTTGCGCTGAGAGGCTTGTGTGGTGTCGTGTTTCGCTGAGTCGTTATGCGTTTTATTGTTTTACTTGCTAGGCATGACCGATGTTGGAGAATGCATATTGTAGTTGGTGGTCATGCGTAGCAAGGATCATTCCTTTGGTCTTGTGCTGGTTATACTGCTTGTATCTGTTGTATGTGGGGTCGGGCGATTTCTTCTTCGATTTCGATGACTGCCTCGTCCTTGCTCTGTTGTCCGCCCATTTCGATTTTATAGTGCGAAGTCGCTGTGTGTGCGGAGGTTTGAGGAAGGCGTGTTCAGCGGCTTTTGAAGTTGAAGGAGAGTGAACGGCGTGTCCTTTTCAGTGTCGGGGCTGTAGTTTGAAGGATTCCGACGTGGAGGTTTAGGCGTGAAGGCGTAGGCGTGTTGTTGAAGGTGCGTGTTGAAGGTGCGTTATGTCCAAAGTCGGGTTCACCAATGTGAGCGTGTTCGTGTCAAACGTCGTGGGTCACCAATGTGAGAATGGCCACCCTTCACTAGACTCCAATTGATTGTGAGCGAAGGGTGGTTCTCATCATGAAGGTTGCTCCGTTAATGAGAGTCGTATATGTCCGTGTAGAAGAGTTTATTCAGAAGTGAGTCGAAGTCGCCAGTTCTTAACGCCTTGAGTCGTGTTCGCCGTTGTGTTGTAGTTTGGGCGCGAGGTGAAGCCGTGGTGGTCCGTGTGTAGTCGAGGAGCGAAGTGTGTAGTCGAGATATCTGTCCACTGAGGGGACGATGTGCAGAGCGCGGTAACTGTCTGCCGAAGTAATGATGTAGAAGGGCAACTGCCTGCCAAAGGAATGATGTAGCACGTGACAACTGTCTGCCAAAGGAATGATGTGTAGAGGTGTGTAGGTGTACTTGACCACCAAAGGAATGATGTCGATCGAATGAAATGTACTGCGTTTTATAGGGTGATCGGTGATGCAATAGCTACGAGTGGGGCGACGCATGTGTCGCTAACCTGTGCAATATTTGCCAAATTTAGCTGGAAATTAACTGCAGCTGCGCGTGCAAGTTTGAGCGAGTCTGCAGTTTTCTGTTCTGTGAAATTGACTTTTTTGTTGTGGGTATGTAGGGCCGTAGGCACCTACATACTCAATAAAATAATGGGCTTTATCAGTAACAGTTACATATCTAGATCTAATACATGCCTGAAATATTATTTGGACGACCTATATAAAACCGGTCAAGCGCTATTTCGAGTTTAAGCGGTGAAGTGTGTTCATGTAATATGTAGCGAATAGCTTTAATAACAGGTTTTATTATCGTAGATTTTTATTTTTTGTATTCAAACAACATCCGCTTTCAACGCATATTTAAAGTACCCACAAATAATAATACTGATACTCTCACTCTGAATTATGAATTACAGTCTCACTCTCACCATTGCCTCTGTTTTACTTTCCTGGCAAGGAAAGTATTGTGGACGCACTTCTGTGTGTGTGTCTGTCTGCCTGTGTGTATTCCTTCCACAATAGCGCCCGAACGCTTCGTCCGATTGAGCTGAAATTTGATATTCAGGCAGGTCATGGCAAGAGTTGAAAAGATTGTGGTTGAAATCGGTCAACCAGCGCGCTAGTCGTACTTCAATCTCGAAATATTGAAATTAGAGACTTGAAATTCGGTACATAGATGCCATGTTGTACCGAGATTAGGTTGTGAAGTTTTGATTGGAATATCTCGTATATAAAGAGACGCAAATAGCATTTATAATCCGCCATATTTTAGATAATACTACATCATTTTTGTAAAAATATCATTTCAATACCACGGAAAAAACTACAAATATAATACGAAATAGCGCGCTGGGGGAGGTAGGGTTGTCGCGCTGGAGGGTGGGGGGAGGGAGAGATGGGGGACGGTTGGTGGGGGTGCTTGTATACTTGCCGGGAAAGTATTGGGGTGACACAAACGTTTTTTTCTTTGTCGGAAAACGAGTAAAAAGAAGTATATTTTTAGTGTTCTAATTCTAAGTTCTAATAGCTAGGTACTTGAGCAGAATATGTAAAGTTCAAAGCCGAATAAAAATACTTTATAAACAGGGGTTCATATTGTCCAATGCTGAGATACGATGAATTATAAATCATAAACTTTATACCGCACAAGTTTGTACGATATGGTGCTGAGGTCAAATCTTAATCTTAGTTAAACTAGGTAGACCTATTAGCTTAGCAGGCAAAAGTAAACGTAGCGCCAGCTATAAAACTATTATAATACATCTCCCTCTATCGTCCTGTTACATAACTACCCGGATAAAGGTTGGCCGTCCACTTCCATAAATGCAACATAACGGCTCAATACGCGACAATAAGTATAAAAGGGATACGATTTTTATTATACTTCATGTTTATTTACGCTTTTACATCCTTTTTCTGTTTATTTTTTAACAGAAAAAAGATTAAATACAAGCAAAATGGCCACCGCATACTTAATGACACATAAAATCTGTCATTTTTCAAAAAAATATTTTTTTTATTGAACTTAGAACTTGGCCTCAATTTAAAATTTGACCTCAATATTTAGGAAGTTTATGATAATGCAAAATTTCGTCGTTCTGTGTTTTGACACAGCGTTCTTGAGTTATCGTGCGCACAGACAGACACACATACAATATTTTACTGCCATCCATTTGTGGTAGTAGGCCAATTATTAAAGAGTATATTATATAGAATGAGCGATAGAATTCAATTTAGCCATAATTAGACGACTGCCCATCAAAAAAGGAGTGTAATGTGTTCAGGGTTCGTCTATGTATGTTTTCCGTTTTTTATTCAATCATAACTTTGAAACGCTTAAGCCGATTTAGAAGTGTATGGTATTGTTAGATTCGTTATATCATCTCGAGTGTCATGTGGTACCTTAACTGTTCAAATATCACGTAAGTTTAAATGTCAATAAATTAAAATTAATTCATCGTGTTTAGTGTTAAATAAAAAGCCTGATTGTGTACATTACGAAAATATACATGTATATTTAAGGATAAATCCATAAACAACTGTAATAAAAATAATTATAAATACAATAATTCTCTTTCTGTAACGGCAGTCGCGTTATTTATTTTTTTTTACACGACTGCCCAACAAAAAAGAGTGTAATGTCTTCAGGGGTTCATCTATGTACGTTTTCCGTTTCTTTATTCCACTGTAACTTCTAAACGCTTGAACCGAATTAAACGTGTGTAGTATTCTTAAAGTCATTGTGTCATCCTGAGTGTCCTAGGGTACCTATGATACTTAGGATGTATGTAACTATGACACCATGACACTAACTATCCAAATATCAAGTAAGTAGTTGTTTCAATGTCCAAATGTTTAAATGTCATTAAATTAAAATAAAGTGATCATGTCTAGTATCAAATGAAAGGTCTGATTGAGGACATTTCGGAAATATACATGTATCTATATGGATAAATACATAAACCACAAATATTTAATTAAAAAACGTAGTAAAAATAATTATAAATAAAATAGTTTAATTTTTGTTACGGCAGTCGTGTTTTTATTTATTTATTTATAAAGTACAACACACAGTATGATAAAGCATATAGAGGTACAAAATTATAAAAATTGTAAAATATAAAACTGGTTACCAATTTCCTATGAATTACAAATTTATATTTATTTCAATTCTGGTACTTTTGTGCGAGTGTGTGTGGGTGAGAGAGGGGGTGAGTATACCTGCATCTGCAAGTTTGTGTGTATAGTGGTTTGTATTTAAGTGTGTATTGATTATTTTGCTGAAATATATTTCTCAATCGCGACATCTACAAAGTTGCAGTGGTATTTTATTTATTTGACATACCGTGAGACGTGGCAATTCTCTCGATCGCCGCACGATTCCATATGTCAAGGTCCGGCTCCGTAGCATTAATTACACCACACAGGTTGTACAACTATCGATTCTTAAATACCTTCGTGAATAAATAATATCCACTTGCGTTGGGGCTTTCATTGAAATAATTTGTTTCAAGGTACCAACTTTACATGAGGGAATAATAAATAATCAGCACCGTAGACCGATACGTTGGACTTTAGGGTGTGAGTTATAGTAGTCTGTCTTTAGAGAGACTAGTCTGTCTTATTTTATTCAGAAAGTTCAAATGAACAACGAAAATATATATATTTTTTTTGGAATATATCAAAAGTTGCTTATTTGCTCGTACTGGCGCACCCACTTCAAGTATGCCACTAATTAAAACCTCACCCTGTATTGCATTGGCCCGTATTCCGTTTCTCGCTGGCTCAAACTAATCTGGTGCTAAAAATTAGGAACTTAAGCACCTTCGTTATTTTGTTGGTATTCCGTTCAATCAAAATTAAGAACCGGCCTTAAATCTAAAAAAAAACTATTTTGTCTACGGCCGTACCAACGCGAAGTCTTAATTTTGACAGCTCGGTCACTCGCTTGCCCGCCAACCATCGTCTCGTCACCGCACGCTGAGTGTCACCACATTTTCGTTTGTTTTAAAATATAGGTACAAGGCTTTTTATCATACAATATACAAAGCAAAAAAATATATAAGGCTTTTTATGATAACCTACAAAAAATATTGACACAGGATTTTCCAAACAAAATATAGATATAAATTAACGATTACTTTCGATAATCGGCACTCATCGTCTCTTCTTCGATTTAGAAGCCAATATGTAGCAAACACCTTTGAAAACGTTATGGAACTTCTAGGATGGGATACAAGGTACTTTTGGGATGCTAGCTCTGTGGTGTCTTGGAGTGAATGTACGAGTAGGTAAGTGTAAATTCAGCAAGAACTCGTATTTCCGAGGGGTCGACCCAATGCTATCGCGGAGAGAAATATTTTCTGTCTAACAGAGTTCTGGAGTTCTGAAACAAACTTCCAAACAGTGTAGTGCTTTCTAAGAACATTAATATTTTAAAAACATACTATACAATTTCATCAAATGTAAACTACATTAGTAATCACATTAGCTTATGTTACAGCATATATAAAAGAGCATTTATTTAAGTAGCTACCTAATGGTTATATTTATTGATTTTTTGGTTATTTGTTACATTTCCAGGTACTGTTATTTGGATTTTTCTCTCAGTATTTTAGTTATTGTTTTTTTTAAATATTTTTTCTCTTTCTGTGATCTGATTCTAACCAGTCACTATTATTTTTAATTATTTTGTTCAGTTATGATACTGAACCCATTAGCTTTTCTATTTGTTTGAAAAATAGGTATGATACTCAAACTAATAATATTATTCTACCTGTTATGTACAGTTAAACTACGTGTTACTTATAGTAGTTTGTATATTAATAACTATTGTATATTGTGGAACGCCCAAGACCGGTGTATACGCCAATTGGATACTAATGTAATATAATGTTGTTTATTACCAATAATACTAAAAGTCAGCAAAAGCGTAACGCTATTCCTCTTTGTTAGTTTTAAAAGCACTGGGTTCTATTCTTTACAAATTGCAATGACAGCAGACAGCTCGAGCTAGTGGATGTCGGAGCGCGCTCTTGAGTTGAAATACACCCTTGTGAATACATGCTTTTCCGAGTGTTCACGAGAGAGTTTTTACAGCTGCAACGGAATGTCATTAATCAACATGTACTCCAACATAACGGAGGAAGTAACAAAAGTACAGTATATCTTAGTACTACAGTATCTTAACACTCAGTTCTATCTTAGAATAATTTGCAGCGGCATTAGAGGAGATATTTCATGTAAAACCCTATTCTCCTATGGATTGTATTAGTAGCTCTCGTCCGTCTCGATTTTATAATATTTTTCGTCTTTTCAAAGGCATTCGATTGCTTCGACCATGCACTAAGAAAAACATTGCATTGATTCTTACATTATCATTTTGGTATCACGGTTTTATGCAGAACAACATTATTTTGTTGAAACTCCATTACTCGATTATATGTATCAACATTTTCCATACGGTTAATACAGAAATAACAGTATACTAAACAATATTATTCATGTGTCCGACGATATCCGTAAGTATCCTACTACATGCTGTCATGTTAGCAGCGAGATTCGAAGGTCACGACGTAATGAAATAATATTGTTTTAACATTACGGCACGGTAACTACCGTCACGCCAACGCCGGTGCACGTGACGTAAGGATCACAGTCCGAGTTATACGTAATCCTTGTTGAAACATGCATATTTTCATGTATTTAATCGTTATATTTTTCTAAGTGTGACATCTTGCTAGCCAAGTTAAAACATTTAATTGTTTAAGCCATGCAATTTCAGAGCTATATTTAAAATCCCCAATAAACGTTTATGTCTTGCAGCCAAACATCTGATTGGATTTCAGTAAAGATGTACCCCAGTTCTCCATACCTGACCCTGCTATTCTTAATTTAGATCAACGGTATTAGAAAACACATGATGCGTTGATACTATTAATACGTAGGTGACATACAACTGTACATTCACTCGATTCATTCTCTCTCAGATCGCCCCAACTCAATATACAGCTCCTATTCAGATGCCTCCTCGTGTGGAAGGCTACCCCGGGTAAGACTTTCGCGTCTCAGACCTCGCGGCTGGTGGATCGGTTTCTCCTGGTGGTATTACCTTCCGGCGCTACTGGACGGTGTACGCACCATTCGGCAACCTCAATCGGTTGTGCACTCTAACTAATTTATGAAGGAGTCTGGAGACTATGGAGATCTACTGTCTCTTAAGCAGAGGGGGTGGATGTTGACCTGCCGTCATGCCATTCTTAAAACGACCTATCGGCCACCTGATCTCGAGTGGTATGACGGATAAGGAAGCCTAGGTCCGCGATAAAGTCTTATTGAATTACCGCTGAAATACAACAGGTAGAGTCCATGTCCATATTATAATCAATTAAAATGGCTTCCACTAAAACAGTGCAGGGAACTGCATACATCTTTCTTTATCCATAAAACACTTCACTCGCCACCCATCAAATTTGTGCATCTCCCTAAATACCATGTCCTCTGTACATCAACATGATACACGTTCAAATAATTACGTCCCCCAGAATAACATCACATAGTTAGTCATACTATTCCTAGATATACTTTCGACCAAACCGATTCATCTGTTGTTCTGTAAATAGTATTCATCAATGGAATGACCTTCCAGTAGAAATGAAAAAGGCGAAGTTAATTGAAGGATTCAAGTAGGCCTACTCTATGTACCTACATGCTATGGAATTGCGACATGAGCTGCGACCTGCTTATTATAAGTTTTATAATTTGTTTTTACTCCAGCCTTTTTATTTTACATGTAGCTGGTTTCACAGTTTCTCTATATTTACTGGAATCTCTACTTTGAGTTATAAAGTTACAAAAGTTATGTATGTATTTAGAATGATATAATAACTGTTATAAGTTTTTTAGTTGGCTATCAAGCTATTTAGTTAATTGCTAAGTTTTTAATGTAGAGGGAATCAATGTATGATTAGGAATCCTGGTTATCAATAATTAGATATTGTAAATAAATGAATACAAAAATATTCACAGGTCTTTCGATAAGCTCTGTTACCAAATTTGAACAGTGACAATACGTACGCTTCGTTGTCGTGGTTTGAAAATCTTTCATGGTCGAAACTGCAAATTAAAATCCTATTTTAGGGTGTATTTGATGGTTCTCTCAACAGTTAATTAATTAGCCCGAAGCTGCAGTAACAGCACTCTTACTTTTATCAGTTCTAAAGTACCTAAAAGTCGTATTTAGTATTATTTCATATGTAGTGTATCGGAGGTTGCTAAATCTTTTAAAGTAAGCTTCATATAACTATAGTAGGGACAAAATCAACGTGCACCTGGAGTCATAAATCATTAGGCCGGACCTCTCGCTCACACTCGCTGTCTTTCGCTCGCACTATGGGGATGCGTGTTTTAAAAATAATAATAGCAGTATCGATGGATTATCGATGTATCGATGGAATATCGATGGATTATGATGGATCGATGGTTGGATCGATATAGATGCCAAGAGATATCGATGGATATTATATAATTATGATGAAAATTTTCGATGGATTTATTTGTAATAACTGCAACGTGCACTGTTAGAAATTATACTGCACCGCACTGCTCGACAGACAAACTCTAACTGACTGCCGGCAAACTACAATTGATTACAGAGCTACATTTAATTAGGTGACAATGACACAAATGCTTGAATTTGGTCGTTAAATATTTTGCAATCTCTACTTTTATCTATCAGAATATTTCAATCCATCAGTTATGTATTTCGCAAGACTGTAATGTTTTGGTTTAGTCATTATTGATTTCTCTTGAATTCCCTTTATTCCCTGAAAGCTCATTATAATGGCTTTATTTTTATAGGCTACTTCCAACGTTGGCACGGTATCATTTAACAGTATTAACAGCGTCACTTTTGTGAAATAGCTTACTCTCTCTAACTAACTATTGTTTAGTGATATTTTCAATATTCAGAATTTATGTTAATACACATGTATAAGAAAATATGACTTTGTTCAATTTCTTTAGAGCGCATGTGGCTCTAGGAATAGAGCCACATTCGCTCTAACAAGCCACATGCGCTTTTAACAACAGGAATCGTTGTAAAACCCTGAATTTCAGTCAGTTTCTACTGATCACATAGTGTTACTGCGTGTTTGCTCCTGATTACAAATGTAACCAAAAGACCACTTATTAGACTATATTTAGCGCATTATCATCTATATCTTTTCGTCAGCAATTATTCTTATTTAAAAGCGTTTCTTTCTCATTCCCTATTTTTAAAAAAACAGATTGTTATTAGCTTTTTTGATGCCTTCTCAATACTCTATATCCTCCAGTTTCTAGGCACTAATAGGCGTCTGCAATCCTATCACTAAACCCTGGCAAACGTAAACTTAAAGAAAAAAATATTTTAATTCTGCAATTTTTATTTTTCATTCGTCATATTTCTCCTTTAAATTATTCCCGCAAAGCGGTGCTTTTGTCTAAATCGTATAGCCTTCTACGAGCCTAAATGTCTACGAGCCGTCGTAAAAGTAAATTAATGTGAAGGAGAAAATCAACATTGCTATTAAAACACGACGAGAGCTAACAGAGCGGTTCGCCAAACAAAACGCCCGTGGAATGCCTAAATAGTAGCTCTATGTCTAGTGGGACCACCGCTCAAAAGTAAATGTAAGGAAATTGCAATATTGTGTTGAAGCCCTAACTATGTTTGTTTCCTTTTGTCCATTAGACATTGTGTACTTTTTGTGTCCTTTGAGACTTCAAATTGGTTAATTTCAGAAAATAAAAACATTAGCATTCGTTTAAAAAGTAGGTACGTTGGAATATATGTTACTCTGTAGCTTCAAAGCCTGAAGGGATAATTAGTTCTGAAAGATCTGACGTTTCTTTTTTGATAGTTAAGGTAGAAGGCCATTCCAAGTTCTCCATTAAAATGACAATTAATGGGGTTGTATCTGTGGTAAGGGAAAATCAGAATATGAGTTCCAGTTTTTTAATATTTTGATATTTATAATTATATCCTGGAAAAAAACAGTTTTTCTCCGTAGTATTACGTATCTTTCGCTCTTTCAACATTCATTAACTTATCTGGAAGGAAACACATATTGAGTTGTCAACTATAACGGGCGAGCCCGTCACCACAGGACGTTTTAACGATTAGTCGTTCTATCGACCTGCAGTGAGCGTAGATGACTTTGGACAGAACAATCCGACGTCTAGCTACGCCACAACCCGTAAGAGACCAACTCCTTACCGCGAGATAGCCAGGAATAATACCCGGCGGCTCGAGACACTCGCGCCCTTACTTCCAAATGTGACCAGATTTCTCCGGTCTCTCGATTGGTTCCGAGTTCGAGGTCGCTTGCGCGGTCCTCTCCCTTACGAAGCGGTGAAAAGGTGTATACCGAATCTATCGCGGACCAAGGCGTCCTTTGCCCGGCTCTGAACCGGGATCGGATGGCCAATGGTCATTTCAAGAGCAGTCGCCGTAAGGTACGCAACCACCCCCGCTCTATAGGAAACAATACAGTTTCCAGACTCCCCCGACCTGCACGGTGCGCAGACCGTCCAGGAGCGCCAGAGGTTTGATTCCCAGGGGAAACTGGTTCGCTGGCCAGAGTCCTACCCAGGTTCGCACCCCGTGCGTGGAGGCCGTCGGATGGGTGTTGACCCGCGAGTGTGACCGACCCTGAACACATGGGTCATCGTGGCCAACTCATCATGGGCCCGTTAGCTCCCCACACACAATGTCTTTTCATTGAAAGTAACTTATTTTAATAACATTAACGATGTTCCAGTTTATTTGGGAAACTCGCACATGTACCTCTCTTGCCCCATCCCGACGAAGCTATTTCTGCAGTTTTCAAATGCAATGAAGACCGCTCTAATATGTCTGAATCGTCTAATGGGCATGGGGTTTACGAAATAATAAAATAAAATAGCTGCTGATTACCTGCGTTCAGTAAACAACCCTCCCAATGAATCGCTCCTTGAGGTAATTCGTAATTGGCCGAGGATTCCCACGTTCTGAAAAACGGCCGTCCCGATCAATCAGGTGGTGTCGTCATGGAGCGATCCATCAAGAGTGTAATTCCATGAACGCAGGCAGCGCTATACGAAGTAGCTACTTTGCTAGGTAACGCTTTTTTGAGGTTATATTTATAACAATATATCATTACATCTGTATATATCAATTTATTATAAGTATTTGAATTTTGTTTATTTTTGAAAAACCTCAAATTTAGTTAGATGTGTAATGGTAATTATATTATTTTAAAGGTTTAATACTTTATTCATTTATTTTAGTACATTTAAGTAGCCTCATTGTTATCAATGTTATAAGTAACTTGAAAAAATTGAACACCGAAATGCAGGTAATGCTCAGTATCTAGGCGGGTCAAAGTTAATAATTAAAATAAGTAATACAACTTATGTTACAATTAGCCTAATTAACTTAAAAAAAACTTTTTATTTTTATATTCAATGAAAGTACTTAATTAAGATTGAATAATATATAATAATAAATAAATAACACTATAATACAGATCAAAATACTAAATTTGTAAGAATAATACAATGTAGGTAATACAATATGGCAAATACACATATACATAAATTCGATTCCATTAAATAATATATGCTATATGGTATAAATATATTTACAATTTAATAAAATATATAAATATAATTATAAAAGTAGTGCTAAAATTGCATATGATATGATATACTATTATTATATGAATAATAATTTATATATATATATATATATATATATATATATATATATATATATATATATATATATATATATATATATATATATATATATATATATATATATATATATATATATATATATATATATATATATATATATATATATATATATATATATATATATATATATATATATATATATATATATATATATATATATATATTCTTTTTAGAATTGATCAATAAGATGATTATAAAGTAAATAATTATAAAAGCCACTTACATCGTGATATAATTATTTACTTTATAATCATCTTATTGATCAATTCTAAAAAGAATATATACACAAAACTATCAAATATTTCTATATATATATATATATATATATATATATATATATATATATATATATATATATATATATATATATATATATATATATATATATATATATATATATATATATATATATATATATATATATATATATATATATATATATATATATATATATATATATATATATATATATATATATATATATATATATATATATATATATATATATATATATATATATATATATATATATATATATATATATATATATATATATATATATATATATATATATATATATATATATACAATATTATTCATATTATTCATATTCATATATTAATAATCTTCTATTAGTTTTGTGTACTTTTGATTTGATTCGGTCAAGATATAAGTCATCGCTAATTACCATTCATAACATTAAAATTATCCTCTAAAGACATGAAAGGATAAGTAAATATAATTTTGCGTTATTTGCCTAATTGAACATAACGCGTGCGTAATTAAATTTCTAAGCAATTAAGTTAATTGATCTGAAAACCGAACCGTAGCTACAACAGAATATATGAGACAAAGACTGCTGATTGTAAATTAAGTAATATTTCGCTGGCTCTGTACGTGCAGATGTTTTATTTGTTTTATTGATGGTACAATACATTGTCACAATGTAGTATATAAAACATTTTGGAAAGGGTGTAATAAAGTGTTATTTTCTATATGTCATCATTTGTCCTGATAATTGGAAAAACTGTTGTTCTTTTGTCAGTCACACTTAAGAAATATTCACTACTACGGGCGAACCAACTTGGGTTGTCGACTACATTGGGCGAGCCCGTCACCTCAGGAAGTTTTAACGATTAGTCGTTCTATCTCCCTGGAGTGAACGTAGAAGACTTGAGGACTAAACAAGCAAATTATACAGAAGACCGAAAAGTACAATAAACAGCTCTGTTTGGCATTCTTCGAGTACGAGAAGGCCTCCGACTAGGTTGAAAACTGAGCAGTTTTGGGTTCCCCACAGTGTTACCAAGTAGATTACTGCTACATCCAAGCCTAGAGATCTATGTAGTCGATTAAAGCCCAAGTACACTACCACAAAACCAAAGCGGTCTTATTGGAATAAGGAGTGAGACAGGGGGTGTCATTTCCCCAGAACTGTTCGGCAATTTCCCGGAACTGTTCGGGAACTGTTGTGCACCGTTCGGCGACGTTAATCGATTATGCCCTATGACTAATTGCTGAAGGAGTCTGGAAACTATGGAAATATACTGTATCCTAAGCAGCGGGGCTGGATGTTGACCTG
Organism: Micropterix aruncella; assembly: GCA_944548615.1. Classification (NCBI taxonomy): domain Eukaryota; kingdom Metazoa; phylum Arthropoda; class Insecta; order Lepidoptera; family Micropterigidae; genus Micropterix; species Micropterix aruncella. The sequence goes on from OX155958.1 coordinate 22,226,157, forward strand.
TCGTTAACCATTCTTGAAATTACCATTTAGCTACCTGATCCTGAATCCAGAGCCGGGCAAAAGATGCCTTTGGTCCGCGATAGATTCAAACCGAATCATCGCTGAACATACGGCAGTTAGAGGTCGCGCAAATGACTTCGCACCCGAGACCAGTCGGGAAGTTGGAGGTATCTTGATGGTTAATTTCAGACGGAAATATCCTTCCAAAACTGGTAGTCAGGGGGCGAGGCTGCCCGCTAGTTACCTTTCTTGGTGCCTCGCCGTAAGGCGTTGGTCCCTGACGGGCATGTTGGCATAGCCAGACAGTAGATTTGTATTGGTTCTAAGTGTTCTACGTTCATCTCACGGCTGAAAGAACGATCACATATCGTTATACCAGCCTGGGGTGACGGATTCGCCCATTGTAGTCGACACCGCCCTACAGTACGCTCTGATGACGGTTACTGCTTGGGTAGCACCTTTAGAAACTCTTAAACTGCCCTAGTTCCATTCTAAAGCTATTTCTGCCGACACACCACACCTCAGTTTTATCACGGAAGACCCGAATATTTAGGTATTTTAGTTGTAACAATTGTACCTATAGCGTATTAAGATTTATTTTTTCCCAGACTTGTTGTCTTAGTTTCAAATAAAACAGTCGTAATGCAAACATTAAAAAAATATTCAGACAAATTCATTGTTTAGCAGATCTCGGAGGTAATCCCTATTAGCTTATTAAACATAATGTAGAGCGTAAATGTATTTTTAAGCCCTGCTTCGTTATTACAAACAGGGTGGACGCGAAAAGGCGACACGTGTAGAATTGAGTTTCCAGCTAGTACAACATAAATCTAGATGGCGGTTGGTAGGTTTAATGCGGACAGATGTGTTTTATTAACACGCTTTTATTAGGTCGAACTGTATGTAACTAACTATGTAATGAAATCTAAGGTAACTAATTTAACCATCTTCCAAGAATCGTAGCGTCATGAAAATTGGCAGCTATATGTAGTTCTGATGACAATACAATAATATGTTACTATCGAACTGATCTGATGATGGAGTCGGAAGATATGAACTGGAACTTCATGATGGAACATCGTATCATAGCTGTGTTTGGACTTGTTAGAAAAGTCTTGGAATGAACTTTGACCACGATAAGGTTTCAAGGTCTGATGATGAAGCCGGAAGATAAGCACTGGCATTCCATGGTGGAATATCTTATCATAGCCGTGTTTGGACTTGTTAGAAAGGTCTTGTAATGAACTTTGACCACGATTAAGTTTCAAGGTCTGATGATGAAGCCGGAAGATAATCACTGGAATTCCATGGTGGAATATCTTATCATAGCCGTGTTTGGACTTGTTAGAAAGGTCTTGTAATGAACTTTGACCACGATTAAGTTTCAAGGTTATAACAAACCTATTATATATTGACTTGTAAATATTGAGTGTAAATAGTGTAAATATTGACATAGGTGCTGTATAAAATGTATAGGGACCTGTGCATGGAGAGTGTACATAGAATAATATTGATATATCTATATATGATATATCTATATATCTATATATTGATATATCTATGAGGGTGGTTAATAATATCATGTCGCTAGCGTCACCTCAGGGAACCGGGCGAAACCCTGTTGTATTTTTTTTTGTTTTTACTTACATTTATAAAAGCGTGTTTTTAGTGTTTTTTTTTTAACTATTAATTTATAGTATCATCGTAGAATACCAAGTCCACATCAGCAATGAATATCACCCAATCGCAAGAAATATTCAAATCAAATTACATTTTGAAATGTATTTAACGTTGCGTTGCGAGGTAAAAACTCACCTATCACTTTTGCGCGCGACATATTCGCGCAAAAAATCGACGCGAGTCAACGGCCTTGAGAAAAACGATCATAACTTATAAACCACTAATCGGATTAAAAAAATATAAAGAGAAAAATGATCGCATTGAAATTTGACATATAAAACATTATAACCTTATCTCGTAAAACAATTAAGATAATAATGAATAAATATTACAAAATTGGCAAACTGAAAAAACTCACCTATAAAATCATTTCGATTTTTTTGTAAATACAGTTTTTGTAAATATCAAAAATTGTAAATAGAGTTATGTTCTTTATTAAATGCTTTACCAAAACGATATTTTTTTTTTACTTATTTGCATACAAAAATACGGAAAAAATATTTATTTATTCAGCCAAGAAAAATTGTATGTATTCTCGTAAAAAAAAAATTTTTTTAATTTTTAATTTGTGACTACTTATGGTATTTTTTTATATGAAATTCTTTCAAAATAACTTTATTACTACATCACTTCTTCTTAGAAATCACACCAGAACTTTGAGCTTTGTCTGATATTATAGAAAAATCTAAAGTTTTGAGAGTTTCCGCGTCCGAACCTAATAATAAACTTTGAATGCCCATAATATAAAATTCGTTAGATTTTTTCAATTATATTGTCTTATCATAGACTTATTATATGTCTAATAACTAATTACTATACTCCAAAGAGTCACATTTCATCGAAAAACTATGGAAAATCGCACTTTTTTCTCTCATAGTAATTATCAAAACAAGTTTCATTTTCGCGAGCCATATTAGAAAACAACATATAATGTTCAAAATACGCCTAATTATGTGATAACTTAGGATGTAAATGAAGCAATACCTATTTTATTAGTAAATTAAAGCGACATTACGTCATGTTTCGCGATATAACGGGATATTTCACAAACATTACAAAATAAAAACGGCCATTTTTTCGCGAGCCGTTTGTTTTTGCCAAAGTGTTTTCTTCGAAAATTCGTGAAAAACAGCAAATGGACTGTCTAAATTTACTAATCCAAATGCCTAAACTACTTAAAAATGGAAATTACTCACTTTTATCCGGTATACACTGCACTTATATCCACAAAACACTTCACAAAACAAACATTTCGCGGAACTACGCGGCCGCCGCGCGCTGGCCGATCGGCGACTGTCGTCAGAAATGATGTCATCGTTTTTGTAAGGGATGTAGTAATTCATATTTCTAACATCGCATGCGGCAATCGAGCAATTTCATAGTGTTGCATATTTGGCTATATTATGGCATCATTCGATAGAATATACAATCGCATTTCGAAATTTAAACGACATTTTCTTCAGAGCCGAGCGCCACACCCGGTAGCGGACGTTACGGATTTTAGGCAGCCGCCATACATGTCCCCAAATGGATGTTACGTGCTGCGCGGGTTAATCTATTCTATATAACCTGTATAACCTAACCTATCCAAACTATATTACCAGCCCCCGTAAGCCATGAGTCTAAAGAAGAAATATATCATATTGTAATGATTGAATCATACCTATCGTATTAAGTAGGTGTAACATACCTATCGAGTAGCCAATTGCAATGGCAGAGACTGTTAGTGATGTTGCTCCGACTCCAGGCGTATGCGAAAATTTCGTATATTATTTCATAAATGGAAAAATAGTTGATATTATAAAAAATCAGTTCATCGATGAATCTACATATGAATGTATAGTCGAATATCCGTTAAGCACTTGAGTAATGCTCAGCCAAGTATTACCTAAATACAGTGCGATACTTAAGTATTGAATTGGTTCGGTAGACGAGAAATGACTGGCAACTCCGATAAGTATGGCTCAGGTAATCGGTAATAACAGGCTAATGCCTAGCTAGGCATTAGCCTGTTATTACCGATTACCTGAGTTATGCGACATTAAACAGCCTAGTATGGCGGCAGTTTCTGGAATAAAATGTTATCCGTTTTTTGCTACTGGATTTTCGTATATGACATTGTAATTGTATATATCCATGAATTGTAGATAATTGTAAATTACCTATAAAATGATTTAAAAAAAAAAGATTAGTGGTTACCAAAGTTTAAAAAAACGACACGGTCTGTGGCATAGTCGTTAGGTCGCCTGACCTTACATGTAAGGTCTCGGGTTCGATTCCTGGCTGGTTTACCATTTTCCCTTGGGATAAAATTAACGGAATTGCATTTCAACCCTGTCGATCGAATGCGATAACAAGACACACACTTACACACACAAACATACATATAAAAACATCATAGTAGGGTTGGTTGTAAGAAATTGTCGTACGACAATAAACCTGCCCATTGGGAAATTTCACAACAATGAGTTGAAACAAACAAACAAAGTAGTATCAAACGTATTGGCCATTAAAGTTGAATATTTCCTAAACCGTTTGAAAATAAATTAATAAACTTTTATTTCTTATTTAGGATAACGTTAGCCATCGCGTATTTATGCTAACTGATTTTAAAACTAGGTTTTGTCAAAATATTCGTTATTTTCGTAATGTTTATCTCATTGCCTGTGTCATAAAAAAAACCATGAGGGACTCCGCGTCGTAGCCATGTTGTTTGTTTTGATCATGTTCGCCGTTCGCTATTATCGCCGTTCTATATATCACCGTTCGTTATACGTGGTTTTCGATATTCCGGTGATTATTTGAGTTTTTGCTCTAAAAACGCAAAAACAGTAGGAGCAAAATATGCAAAATTCAAATTGTCGTATTTAGGCAGGGTTCCTAAAATTTACAAATGGAAGTTTTCAATTCAATATTAAAGATAACTATATCCAAAAACAATACAAGAGATCTATAATTTTATGAAATAAAATTAAATTTCACAATACAGCCGAAACACATTTTTTAAATATATTTTTCAAATAAGGCAGTTGGTAGGAATCCCTACTCTTGATATATATATAGTCAAACGCACAACGAACGCACAACGAACGAAAATGGCGTCTGACGTTTCGAAGTAATACTTAAATAGAGGCGGTCCGATACTTGGCGCCGAATCACTATTTAATATCATCCGCCATCTTGGAATCGATCATAAAACTAAAACTGGTGCTCAGTTATCACTCAAAAATCAAGGAGTATTGAATTATTGACTTTAGTATCGGCTAGTCTTGAACTATTGACCATTACTCGACTATAAATATGTCTGTCAGATATTTGAAAATGTAAATAAAAAAATATATAGAGGTGAGCAGTATTGAAAAAAATCGTAAAAAGATAAAAAAAGAGATGCCTCAAAAAAAAAATTTTTTTGGTATAAACATTTTTTGACTATTGACTATTTCATTTACGATCTCAATATTCACTTTCGAGATGTTTTAAATGTAATCATTTTCATTCATTTAGGACGCTCAATGCAACTTACTTGTATACAAAGTCCATTGACCTGCACACGTCGTTTCTGATCCCAGAATCTATCCAAGTGCGGCAGACTTGATAATATCACGCGCCAAGTGATGCGAGTATTTCTATTATAGTCCCATACGTCGCTCGGGCCGTTGAATATACAAATAAGGGTGATTGGTCTCTCTACATCAGAGCAGGGGGCGCAAAACTGCTTCACTGAATACATATTGCCTCCTCGTCTGATAGTATCCATTCAACAATATCAAGCCTAATTGCCTGTTACAAGAGTAACTTCTTCTTTATGATAGTCTAACTATTCGGAATAAATAATAAGCCTAACCTCATTGCAAACGGGGCTGGGCAGTATTTTAAATTCTTGTAGATAAACCATTTGTATATTAATTTGAAACGCGTTTTTTTTAGTAACCTCCATATTGAGAGAACGGCTAGATGTAAAAATTTGGTTGAGGTGTCTAAAAAAAGCTTTCGGTGCCAGGGGGGCTTGTCTACCTGTCGGAAATGTCTTGGGGTGACACAATCGATTTTTTAAATTTGTATTATCCATAAAATACATAATTATTATAAATTAATTACTAACTATTGATTAAAACTAGTAGTGGAGTAGTTTTTACTTATCAGTAAAAAAAGATACAGGCCCGTGTTGATTATACTGCCTCACTAGGCCTAGGCTTGTGTCGAGGGAGTAGTCTAGTGAAGTTTGTTTAAGAGCAGACGTGTCTTAAAAAATATATAATAAAGATAATATAATAGTAATATTATTATTAATAGATAGTTTTTACTAAATGATCCATATAATATATAGGTATTATAGATGTGATATCATATTACTGCTTATATAGTTAAAATATACATTATTAAATTCAGTTAAAGCAAATAACAATAGCAATAATAATAATAATAATGATAAAAATGCATGATATAGTTACAAGTTTATTATGATATAATAAAAAAAAGATTTGTTAGCAATAATATATATTTTTTAATATATAGGCCTCTTGAATTTTGTTTTTTTTTGTTGTTTTTTAGGCAACGTTTTTTCTTTTTAAGCAAGATTTTTTAGCACATTTTGCTATTCCACTATCAAAGTTTAAGTACGATAAATACGCATCCTTAGAATCCTCACGCTGGTCTGGAATACAATGTGAAACCTAATTACTGGCTACAAGTTGATCCGCCTCTCCGCGTATGTATGCATATAGATATACTAAATTCCCTTTGTGACTGAAATGGATTTATCGCAGCATTTGCGGCTAAACGAAATGGCATGCGGTATATATATACCATATACAAGCAGATCCCAGATATATTCCTCAAGGAATCACGGCAACGTTCATTATATTCGGTAACATAATATTCTTTTCGAGAGTTTCTCACGTTAGTAACAATGTTTGTTTCCGAAAAATATTTTTCTGCGTCCATTTCGAGCCAGCAACCTTGTTTAAGATCCTAGGAGAAGTCATGTTCAGTACGTCCAAAGTACAGAATTACTAAAACTAAGTTCTGTAAATAACGGACCTCGCGTGTATTAGAAAATGTTTTATGCTCTGGATTACTATGTATGAACCTGTGGAAAGCATTGTCTCTTCATAGCTACTTGCTCCCTTTATTTAATAAAAGATAACATATTTAATGATTTGTTATGGCGTAACTTTAGAGAGCTGACTCTTCGGTGACTCTTTGCTTATGCGCAATGTAGGAAAATAAAAGAAAAGGCTTCGAAAGACAAATTTCTATTAATTTAGTATCGTGCGTATTATTGTAGAATGAGATAGACGCTGTTAAAAAAGTGGCGTGTAAATGAGCTTTACATTTCATTTTGATAATACACCACGTTACATGATTATATTGGAAAATACGTATTTTATTCTACCCCTAATAAAACTGGCAAAATTTTAAAATAGAATAAAATGAATAAAAATCCCTTAACATATATAATTTTAAATCACTTTAAGGAACAATTATGCCATATTCGATAAAAAACGAAGAACGTGTTGAGGTTAACTGCGAAAATGTATTATTTATTAAATAACAAACGAATTTAATTTAATTTAAATAACAACAAAACAAAATTGCCTTTTGGTTAACCCGTCGGACGCCGACAGTGCCCATACGCATTTAGCGTAGTTTGACAGATTCGCTCGTAACCGTTTCGGCCGGCCCCCATATAAAATATATATATAAATATATAATATACATGACTGACAACATTAATTACTAGGTATGAAGAGTGTATTCATGAAAAAAACGATATTGTTAGTATTTATTCACAAAATCAACCAAAAATTGCGGCGCAGTTTTTTGCGTGAAGGCTGGCTTCCGAGAGGTTAAATTAAAATCGGACCTCGCTACACTTGGTCAATTATACCTACTGTATTTTGGATGCTATGACCCGCGAGCCGCGCCTAGATTATCTAAAGGTCAGTACTTCGAATTACAATTACAATTACAATTACAATTTAGTTCTGCTCCAGTAGGTAGGCTTTCCTACACTTGGATGCGTCTTTGCCTCTAAAATTTTAAATAATGAAATTAATTAAAGAATATTAACTATAATGATATAGTTGTGGCAATATAAATTAATTTTAGTAAATTATAATTGGTTTGAAAACCATCAATAAATAAAAAATAATCTAATAATCAAAATTGCTGATCAAAAAAGAGCTCAATGTCTGTAGTCATAATTATCAAGGCAATAATATGATGGTCATGAAAATAGATAAGGGTATACTAAAAATATCTAAATTTAAATTAATTGTCAAATCTAGCAATGCTCCGTCGTCGATAAAAATAAAAATAAAAATTACGCTCTTTGGCAAAGTTGATTATCATGAATTTTCCGTTATTTTACGTTAGGATGCTCTTGGAATAAGAATTCAGCATTATCCAAATCTCTTAAGTCATATACTAGATTCTTGACTAGGCTATTAAATAAGATTTTTTTAAATTGGTTCTCTCCAAGACTTCTGATATGTGTTGGGACCTTGTCATAATAACACAGGCTTTGGTGAAGGAAACTGTTGCGCACTTTACTAAGCCTGTGCCGATTTAGATGTAGATCAAATTTATTTCTTGTATTGTGTTGATGGAAATCGCTATTCGCCGGGACATCCGATATGTGCTTACGAGCGAACATAATATTTTGTTGGATATAGCACAAGTACATCGTCATGATTCCCGACTCGATGAAAAACGGCTTACACGAAGTTCTTGGAGAAGCTCTGTAAAGACTGCGTAAAGCCTTTTCTGATGGATAAGAATCCTCTTCGAATTTGCTGCCATTCCCCAAAACATTAGACCATATTATGTCATCAAAGAATGAAAATAAGCAAAATATACAGATTTAGCAGCCTCAAAGCCGCATAAATATCTAATCTTTTTTATTGCGTAAACAGCCCTACACAGCTTTTTACTAAGCTCTTCTAAGTGATCAGACCATTGCAATTTTTGGTCGATCTGCAAACCTAGAAATTTAGTAGAAGAGACATTTTCCAATTCGTCTGTTCCAAAGAATAAGGCTATATTATTAGAGTCGGACGGCCGTAAAGAAAAACACACTGTTTTAGATTTTGAAACATTCAACGAGAGTTTATTAAATTTATATGCTTTGCCCTTTGAGTATCCTGATACGCCCTGAATAGACTTGTAATCCCTTAAAAGGCTCATAAAGGCTTACAATGTATTTGCTTATAATTGCATTAAATTATAAGGTTCGAACTTCGAAAACATTCGCTTGAGCTACTTCTCACAATTTAAAAAATATTAAAAAATATCAAACATCGAAACGTACTGCCATACGCGTTTAGAATGTTTTCCTTCAATAAGAATGGGCGATATCACAGAATGTTTAATACGTCAAATAATAATATGAGGACCTGGAAACATTCCACGAACCATTTTATTTCCATTTTGGACGTTATGAAGCAGAGCGCCATTTTTCAATAACAGGCGGATCGTTATTTTTGCAACGATCTGAGCCTTTCTGAATCGTTATATTTTGCTGGAAGGTAATGCATTTCAAGGCAACGACAGATTGTCTAAAGCGCAGTACCTCTATAATTATATGAAATGAACTTTCTTCGCCTTAGAAGACAGAAATATTGTTTACGAGTGTCGCATTACTTTGAAAGAAACCGATGGATCGATCATAGTTTCAAAGAGATCATTCACCAGTGTAGCACGTTTGAGAATCAAGAAAGCAAGGAATAAAGGAAATCACGGAAATCAAGATAAATATATATGAAAGGGGTAACGATATTGCAAAATGCGCGAATAACCTTCAAACTGGGATTAAACGTGAAGGAACATGGAAGGAATCGGTGCTACAAAAGATTTACTGTTCTCTACAACTAACAAGGGATTTCGCCAAGGGATACAAAAAAATATGGGTGTAGAACGATCATAACCATATACAGCAAAATGAAAACGCAGACTGCACATTATTAACATCCGAGAAAAACCTAACTGTAATAAAATAACAAGAATGCCCATCAAAATGGCTACAATTACATAATTTTCTCAAAAAGCATTAAGGATTTCGCTATTATTTTTCATTTCTTTTGTACCAATGAACTATGGATTATCTGGACCGCAAAAAATATTTAAAAAACTCACGATAAAAGCTCTGTACTTTCAATTTGTGATTTGGAGGGATCTAATAATTCTTCTCTTAAATTTAATATGTTTATTTTACACTCTACCATTTAATATAAGTTTATCAGCGCGATTAACTTCAAAAAGCTTTTGAGACAAACGGATGTTTCGCATTCCTTTGTGTTATGTTTTTTTGCTTGCTCGGGGGCGCGGAGAATATAAAATTAAAAGTGCTTTCAACTTCAGAATTTTATGTACATTAATCAGTAATTTATTTGATAATCGCGATTATCAGCGAAAGGAGCCTTTGTAGGAAGTAATTCAAGCGAAAATGTATGTAGCTCTCAGAGGGAGTAACAGTGCGATTAATTATTTTGATTCGCATAAAATAAGCGTATTTCTAACTGTAGGCTATATAATTTTTTACGTAAAACTTGTAAGAAAATGAATTCGTATATTTATTGGTAAATAATCACTACAAGTCATATACAGTAATAAACACATCGTTTTACTTATAATAGGTACTGATAGTAGGTTTTGGCAACCCTTCTGCACCGGCTACACGCATGTGAGGCTGATAGCATTGTACGGCGGAACTAATAGCTATTTGTTTGGCCCTCTATAATAACATTGATAATTAATGGTTTTATGAAGGACTGGTTGATTATAAAAACCCAATAATGTATACAACGATAACAATAATATCATACAATTATTAGTGCCACCTATCGTATTTATATATAGGCTGATTTCATCACAGAAATAATACAAAGAGATAGAATGCAATCTATTAGTCTATTCGACTATTAAAGTGTTTAATTATTACGTATCGAAATCTGTATACCAAAATAAAAAATACATCTTGATATGAATAATATTAAAAGAGTACCATTTTTTTTTAAATATTCTTTTTACTATATTATAATATTATTTCTCGATAAAATACCTTCCAGCTTCCTTTTGGGACATTTTTTTTTACTAATAAGCCTATTGTCGATTTTAGATATTATTCCGATACAAAATATTTTGTTTCAGATTCACGGTAAATGCAACCGTTTCCGGTAGCCAGACTAGTAGTAGATGGAGTGGGGGGCTTGTTTCCAGCCCTTGATGTCACCTAGATCTGTAAGGTCTTTTGTAACTACCCACTGTGGAAAAGCCAGACTAGCGTTTCTATAATTCTGAGATATCCAGGAATACAAATATGGTAGTTATTTGTGTCATAAAATTACGTGAATTTTTCCTCTGCTTTCTTAGACTTTCCGTAGCTACTTAGTTCCTCTCGTTTCTAAGTTACGTAGATTATCTAAGAGTGCCGAGCGAAGCTTATAATCCGAGACTTAATTGCTTTGCTCGTCAACTTTCAAGCAAGTAAAGTAAAGTTTTAGGTTTACATCTTGTAAAAGTAGCATCAAATAAGATACGAGCAATCTTGCTTAATATTTTATACGAGCAGTCTTGCATAACTAATATTAGTTCAATCAATCTTGCACAACTCAGTGCACTATATGGTACAATGAGAGAAAAGCTTCCAGGATTCGCAATAGTGAAACGTAAAATGCCAGTATAATTGTATTACACACTCAAATCTATATGCTACGCCTCGATTAAATCGGAAAGACACGTATAATATTTTATCAGAAATAACACAATTCTACCCAATTATATGACTGTAATACCATTATACTTCATCTCAACATATTCTTAAGTCAAATCTAAATTATTAATGGCAAGACCTCAAGGTGGAACGTATGAGTCGTTTGCCGGTGATCCAAAAACGATTTCCAATACGTTAAACTGTTAGGTTCTCGCGCTACAAAATACAACCGACGGCTGGCAGTCAGAAGAGAAAGGTATAACTTCTATGCATGAGTGCAGCTTTCTCGAGTAATCGATTATCGATTTAATGCGTAATGACGATCGATCAAACGCGAACAATATAGTCATTTTGGTATGGTTGTTAAAAGTATTGCAAGACGAGATTATTAGTTGGCTGGTTGATTCAATGCAGGTGAATTCCTCTGGAAATATTGGTAAAGGAGGGATCATTTCACGGTTTGCATGGAGCCACGGTAATACAGCACTGGTACTTAATATTGCATAAATTCAAGCGTGCTGTTTGCCTGATAATATTGAGTTATGGCAAGAGTGCTTCACACTGCTTTCACAGTTTTATAGGTAATACCTAATTGTGGTCATAAATGACTTGTGGTCAGTATTAGCAGTCAAAAGTATTAGCAAAATGCCTTCTACTAAAGCACAGTGGCGGTAAAATAATACTACATAAAGGCAGTCAATTTTTTTTTTTTTTTTTTTTTTTTTTTTTTTTAATTATCCAAAAACAATACAATTGATTTTTGCGAAGCAGATAAGATTGCATTTGTGTGGATTTTATCCCCCCACTAGATTGTATATCTGTTCTGGGGTGATAGTATTTAAGACTTTAATCATAGTGACTTCACTTTCTTTCTTTTTTTTTTTTTTTTTTTTTTTTCTCATTCATTCCGATCGCTCATTCATTCTTATAAATTTTAAGGTTATTATAAATATATAAATGTGTATATAAATAAAGAACTAATATTAAATAAAGAAAAAGAACATATTTAAGGTTATAGATAAGTAAAATAAATAAATATATAGATTAATATATAACTAAATAGACCAATAAATTAAGTTAAGTAGCCTAAAAAGGTTTCTTACTGTGCACATATACTTGTGAATTTAATTAATTAATATAATATTATCATTTTTTTTTTTTTTTTAAACATAATCAACCGAAAAAATATTTTTCTTATCAAGTATCAGGTGACAGATATGGACCGAAGTTTGATCCCTCAAATTACCGACCGATACCAGTACCCGATGCTCTAGCAAAAACTTTGGAAAAAATAGTAATTACACAACTCTGTAATCATCTAGAAACCAATCACATGTCATCCGAAAACCAATACGGCTTCAGATCCAAAAATGGGAAACACAAGATGCAGTACTAAAAATGTCAGAGCATATCACTAGGTATGTAGACGCCAACAAAAAGTGTATTACTGTACTTCCCGACCCCGCGCAAGCCCCCGACACAGTATCCCATGAAATGCCCCTAATGAAACTTGGGAAATATGGTATTACAGGTATCGAACTAAACTGGTTTCGCAGCTGTATTGGATCCCGAAAACAGCGTACCCGGGCAGGCGATTCACCCAGTAATAGTCTCCACAATAATCATGGGGTCCCACAAGGAATCACTCCCGGACCGACTCCCCTCTCACTCTACACAAATGGGCTCTGTGAAATGGACGTTGACGCAGACATACTATCCCACGCCGACGATACTGCCCTCCCACTCGAATCGAATAGTTGGGAAAGTGCATACAACAAGGCAGCTGCCGCAATGAAAAGTGTCAAGGGCTGGCCTGACCACAATCTGTCAACGCCGAAACGTAGATAAAACAAGCTTGTAGCCTTCAGCATAGATGCTCGTCAGCAACCTCCACAAAAATTATAACTTAGTCCCACACGAAAGCGACAGTCTTGATTGTAACTGTGCACAAATTGAGCGTGTGCATTTTGTAAAGTACCTAGGTGTTCATGTCGAATAAACATCTCCGGTGGCAAACACATATCGAAAAGGTCCGTAAACCAATATATATCCTCAGGAGTAGCAGAAATGTTTCAGATATGAAAACTATGAGATCCATACATTATGCCTTGGCACAGTCACTGATGATACATGGCAATATCGAACTAAGGCGGCGCCGCCATACTGCAATTAGACCCACCAATAAAAGCCCTAAAAGGTAAATAGATAAATAAATAGATGTGTCAAATACGGCCTAGGTCAGGATGTGAGTCACCATTTCTTCGCACTGGCTTCTACCTTTCGTCATGAGCCACTTGAAAATATATTTCTTCAGAGTCAATTTACTAATTGAACTCTGCACTTTAGCCTTCCCCAAGGAGGAGCAGAAGGAATTATAAAGACGCGGTGCCAGAAACTCGTAATGCCTCTGTGCAAATCTCGTATTCACTCGCTGGTGGGATTGTCTATTTTTATTTCGGGTGTCATATGAGTGGTTTAGCGAAGAATGACGATCAGTGCAGCTATGGAAATGCGTAACAATATTTCTCACGTATAACTGTCTCACATCCAAGACGTCGAATGCCTTAAAAAGCTCATCCGACGGATATAAATAATGCTTCCTATTAATGACGCGAACTATCGCCTTCTGGGCCTTAACTAACGGGTCCAGGTGCATCCCGGCCGCACCACCCCAGCCAATCTGTCCGTAGGACATAAGCGACTGAGCCAATGCACAATATACTGATCGTAGGGTTTTCACATCTAGCACACCTCTGAGATTTCTGAATAAATAAATAAGTTTTCTAATCCTCCCTGAAATACTATTGATATGTACATTCCATCGGAGATAAGGATCGATTTCAATTCCTAGATATTTGATGATATTGACGCGTTCTATTGTATTATGGACAATGTCTTCTTCCAAATTTAATTTAAAGGTGGGCGCTGGTTGCTGTCGAGAATCTATGCTGTAGGTCATGTATTTTGTTTTACCCACGTTCAGGGTTAGCAGGTTGCTATCCAACCAGTTTTTCACTTTTTTCAACGCATGTGTAGCCATATTGTAAACACTTTCCCAACTGGTCGAAGCAAGTATGATGGCCGTATCATCGGCGTATGTCACGATCTCCCCCCCAGTATCAAGCTCACATAAGTCGTTTATATAGATCAGAAACAGAGTAGGTCCCAGAGTGCTACCCTGCGGAACGCCATAACTATTAGAGCACTCTTCACTGAGAGTGTCACCAACCCGAACCCGCTGCAGTGCAGAGATGCAGCATGTATAATATTGCCAAATCTGTAAAGTCGGCAACGAGGTTTTTCATGCCACAAATGGTCAAACACCATTATGCCCCATACATTATCGAGCATGGTAACAAAACAATTTCCATAGCTTACATATAACAATGTACACCTATCTAAAACTCCAAATTGAGAGTTTCACAGACGGCAATGCTGAGCATTACAGACACCGAAGCCTTAATTTGTATTCCAGCAATTTTCATATAGAGCTAACAAAACTATGTTGATGGGTTTTTACTACGAAATTTCCAACTGATAAATTACCCGCAGTCCTAATTATTCTATTCTGGTCTCCACCTGTGAGATTTAATTAACATATTATCAGCCTACAGAATAAATTGCTATGCTATGATTAACTATAACCTGTGCTTAATCTGCAGGTAGTGGCTCTTTGTCATAAAACTCAGAGATTCCCAAACGCAAACCTGTAATGTAGATAAAGCAGATGATGAGCGTGCTTGGTTTGAAGTTTGGTATGTACACCTATTTGTCTCAGTAAATTGTATTCAACAATCTTCTATAATATCTAATGAGTATTCGCATATAAATATCGATAAAAACGAGCCAATGTGGCTTCATGATTTTTACATACACAATGATAAAATGGCATATCCTAATTCAGTAAGTTGATGAACCACTTGAAAGAATTAGAAATCTTTCGGGTTTCAATAGTTTTTAGTTAAAATTCGGCAAAATAATTTTGCGAAAATATTATTGGGAAAAAATGCTGAATTATAGTGAAATACGTGTAAATACTGATGGAGTTTCAATTTATATTAAATTTCTTCGACTTATTATATTAGAGATTGAATAGGTTAGGTTTGTAATAACTATCGCGACTACTTCAACTAACTCAAATATTCATTCGCATAATACGCGAAAGAAAGAGGATTTGCGTCATTTGAAGAAGCGACTGAGTAAGGTTTGAAATAGCTTTCTCTGTCAATCCTACTAATTCTACAATAAACTTCCATTATACATCAGAGGCCTTGGGGGATTTATTTTAAGGTATTGTGTATTTTGTATAAAAACCCCATTTATAGCTTTGGGGATTTCGACAATATCGATTTTTCGCAGATCTATTGACTTTCTTGACTGTTTTTATTTTTTATTCTTTCTATTATTGTCTATTATACAATTGCGATTTCTTTTCCAAGTTTATTGGATATGGACTATTATTATTATTACTGGTTTGTTGGTATTTGTATTTTTCTTAATAGTATATTCCCATATGATAATTTGTGAAAATATATGAAATTCTACGAAATTATGTAAGAATGGTGATAGAAAATATTGGAAATTTTTGTTTTCTCTATATAATTTAGAAAATCTGCGCTTGGATATTCAACTTTCATACCTTGTTCATAACTTATTCATTTTAATTTAGGTATATATTTACCTGTACTTTAGATGGGTGTGAAAAAATCCCAGCTAAAATCATTTATAAACTTGTTATATGTGTCTCCGCGTAATTGCCATGTCATCAAAAGGAGTTTAAGAAATAATTTTTAAAATAAGACTTTGAATAATAAAGACTTTGATGAAATAAGACTTTAGTCAAAATATACTTCAAATTTTTATTCAACTATTTTTTAATATTCAGTATCTTATAACTTTAACTATTTTAGCACTATCGAATTGATGTTTTTCGGTTTTACATAAGGCTGGTATTTAAAACTAACACATTACATAAATATCATTATTACCTTAATACTCAAAGTATTCCACAACATTAATTTGACATGATAGCTATGTATTCTCACAGGTTTCGATCATCATATCATTCTTATTAATAAAACAACGGCCGAACCCAGTACAACATTCCTTGTCCTCTGCCTCTATTCTCTTGTCGTATATATTTTGGGTGGAGACGAAGAAAAGTGAGCATTTATCTACGCTTTGATTTGAGATATAACATTATGCTCTAATTGTCTGTGGGTTTGAACTCTATTTGTAGATTTTTACAGGCATAAATATTCTAGTATGTATACTAGAATATTTTTGCGAATATGATAGACCATATATGCAAAAATAAACTGAAAAGCAAGAGTTAAAATATTTTATTTTCCTGAAAAGTTCACCAAGTGTCTCCTAGAACCAATATATCGAAAAAACAGCCATTTTCTGCAGCGTGAAGATGGTTTTAATATCAACAGCTTTACATTTAACAGAACCTTATAAGACATAATCCTATTAAAGTATCTGAAGAAAACCAATCGGTCCATTGCCACGTCAGTTAATTGCTTGATTTTTTACAGAAAAATCTGTGGTGCATTGTCTATCAGCTTAATTAGATACAAGGATATCATTTAAAACAAAGACTCCCAAAGTGGTCTATATGGACGATTTCGGGCCAGGGGTTGATTTCGAATTGCAGAGGGGTCCATGTCAGCGAGAAAAAAAATCGGTATGCACAAGATGTAAATGGGGGTCCACGTTAGCGGATCCCATCTAGGCAGGTCATTATAAATATTTAGGCGATCCGTAAATGTCGACTTACTTCTAAAACAGATTGTATACACAGCACAGTATTTTAAACTTATCGTGATAGCAATAAACAAACGCGCGCATCAAAAGTATCATGGAAGGAAATCAACACTCAACTCAAATTGCACCACTAGTCGATTGAGGAGGTCATTGCAAATGACACACGAGAGGAGGTACAAGAGATATGTGAAAAAATGCCCTTCGATGGTTATCTGTGCGAGCGAATAGGATACACGCGTCATATTAATAAACAAGTGAGATTGTGCTACATGTGCAGTTATGTGCGGGCTTTCTCAAATGCTTTGTACTTCAAGATCGTGTACTCTTAGAAATTAACAACTAAAAATTTCACTTGTTTTAATTTTTACAACTGTCCATTTTACTAAAAACCCTAGGTAAGTGATCACTACTGTGCCAGCTGTCAAAACACATTTAAAGTTAATAAGTTTACAAAAAACAATACTATGCAGGCAGGGGGGGGGGTCTACGGAAAAGAGAAAGTGGTCTACGGAACAAAAAAGTTTGAGTACCTCTGATTTAGAATGTATAGTTATTCCCAATCCCAATTATTCCCAATAATCTAGTATCTAGATTCAAAATGTAATATCATTATATTGATGCAAAAATAGGGTTGAAAACCTTTGGTCTACGGGATAGCCGAGCTGAGGGATGCATTTCTAAGCGACGTCCATAAAGACAGCGTCAAGACGACAGGCTATCTTCTGTTCTCGGTCTGGGAAGCGAGTAATCCCCAGCGTCTGCATTAACGAATACTACTATTTCTGAATGATAACAGACTGGAGCAACTTCCAGCATACTAAAATCTCCCTTTTTCTCCTTCTCTTTTTCAAACACACATACATACCCACACAAACGCCTATAGGCAATACGGTAGGGCTATCCGGAAAGTATCTGACATTTGGCTGTGTTAACTTTCTCTCTATTGTTACTTGCTTATGTGATTGATTGATTAGGGTCAAACTGCTTGAGTTCATGACTTGATTAGGGTCAGACTAGTTTACATATAAGATATTTGATAGGTTATACGTAAAAATATTTTCCCTCATAAGCTTTTCATCCAGCGTATCATCATCATCATCATCATCAACATTTATTCATTCCATAAAAGCATTTCACAATACTGAGGAACATGTCAAATTTTACAATCATAATTTACCGGATGATAAAACCGCTTTGATTAATTAAAAGGAAAAAAAATAATTGTAATCAGAGGTGATTACTTAAAAATAGTCAAATTTACAAAATAATCAATAATCTAACAAATAACAATCAATACCATAAAAAGAAAAATTCTGAAACATGCGTAATTAAAAACAATGTCAATAAAATCTAAAACTTAGTTCGAAAGTATAGTCATAATATGGTTATTTATAATCCAGCAATTGTGGACGCAATATCATAAAAGTCGTCCAGTTTGTAAAGGGCATGTTTGACTAACTGACTATCTTAATGTATGCGGACTCAATTATATCCAGCGTATCTTATTGTATGCGGACAAAATCACGAACCGCCTTTTTATCGCTTATTTTGAATGGGAATAATTTCATTACGTTATTCCCTTTAGAAATTGATGCCAGAATGATATTTCCATTACATGTACGCAAGAAAGAAGTACATTTAGGTCATTAGCGAGAATGTCACTTCAAAATATTTTGTTTTGCTTACAAAGGTCTACTCTTTAGCCTCTGCACTACTCTCCTTTCTTGCATAGGCGCGAAATGACTGACACGATACGTTCTCAGAGGTATTGCCAGGTAATTAACCTATTAATTTTTTTTCCATACAAATTTTTATACCTACCTAGCTTATAAACCGCTACATTGATTTCAGGCAAATGAGCCGTGTGTTTCTAATTACATTTCCGGGTTAATTTCCCTTATAAAGTTACGTTCGTGAATGAAATACAATTAGAAGACACCGTGTGATACGCTGCCGTGCCTCTCCGATGACAGTTTTATTAACGTTGTCAACTTATAAATTAAGCGTATACTTTAACTTCGGTCACATGGAGCGAATTCGCTGGCAGCGAGTATTCGCTGCGAGTTAAACTCGCAGCGAGTACTCGCTGCCTGCCTGTCATATTTAACACATTTAAATCTTATATCTCGCGCATCACATCTCTACAACACCGTATTTTAAAAATAATAGTTCCAAACAAGATTCGAAATAAATTCAGAAACGACCAGATAGGACTTTTCAATTATTGTGACATATTACCGGCTGATGTATTATTTATTTATAGATTGACAGTTCAATATTTCGAGACTGACGAGTTCCGAATTTATGTCCAACATAAACACAGCACTAGACAGATACAAAATGAACGGCTACTCGAACCATTTCGCAACCTTTATGGCAAAAGAAGATTGAATTGGCTAATCCCTCATATATTCAACCAAATTCCTCTAAATTTAAAAACGTATAAAAAATGTACAAAAAAAACAAAAAAAGAATTAAAAATAGTTAGCTTTAAATTAAGTGAAAGTGAAACACACGTGTAAATGATACGAATAAGATTTATACTTTATTTTATTAGCATTAATAACGTTATCTTTTTATGTAAACATTATCAAGGGGGTGGCTTTCTGTGCCGACTAATCCTGACTAATGTAGCAGATATATTATAATATGGTCAAAATGGCCACTACAGTTGAACTGAAAGTCACCCTATCATAATCTCCAGCAGGTAAGCCTTAGGCTTGGCTGGATTTTATACAAAACTGTATTTTAAAAAAATGGGTATGTAATAAAAAAAATAAAAAAAATATGTAGCGAATGCCATTCGCTCGTTTCACGCAAATTTCTACACTCGGTTGGTACACCAAGAACAGAAATGTCGCCTATCGGACCCCTCGCGCGTGTCTAAAAAAACAGTTGATTCAGTTGGCATGTTTTGACTTTACAAAACAAACTCTGACTATGATTACAACTCACAAGAAAAGTTAATTTTATTAAATTTTCGATCTATATGAGTATTTTATAATTTTTATTTTTCTCTGTAAGTGGTCTTCAGCTGGTATTAAGAATCCTAAATGAATAAGTTCGTTATACAACTTTAACAAACCATCTTCTCGCGCGTTTTGCGCATAACATTACTGTTATTGGTATCCCACAATTCTTCGTATTTTTTTTTACACACCCAAGAAATGTTAATCTAAAAATTCCCCTATTTTAGAGCATACGCACGTATACTAAGCGGCGTGCAAACTGAATTCGTAGCGAGTAGTGCGCTTGCGGCGATCTAATGGAACATGTTCAATTCTACTTGCGGCGATTTTGATCGCCGCGAATGAATCAAATCGCAGCGAGTAGCCTAGCGCGTTTGCTCGCTGCGATTGCATTGACAGCAACTATTCGCTCCGTGTGACCGAAGGTTTTGATAAGAGTCTTACCAAATTGAAGGTTGGTAACGTCCTGATGACCGTGAGCGTGGCTTCGGGACTACTTGGCTTTTAATATCTATCATTCTGCCAGCAGTCTCACTCACTTTTCATACCGGTTGGTTTAGATGTATCGCTCCTTTAAATCCTTAGTCGATAGTTTTTTTCCGCCCGGTACCTTTTAGATACCTTCAGCGATTCTACCGAGCAATTTTCAACAATTCAAGAAATGTGCTTTTTTGTTATATCAATAACATTAAATTTAGTTGCGGCTCCTATTAATATCAAGCAGCCCGTTATGAACGGGCTTATACGCTAGTGTATATAAAAGAGTTTTTTTTATATAAATTTCATTTTAAACGTTACACTATTTATATTTACATAGGATATCAATTGCGTTACATTTTTTTAAATATATAAAATAAGAGTGGCGAAAGGGCATTACTTTGTCAGGATTACATCACCCCACTAAGTATATGCCTGTTTTGGGGTGATGGATAGATGTATAACATGTATAATCAGGATACAATATAACATAATATCATATATAACATAACAGGTCTATACATATTTCATTTTGAAATCAGTAATTCTAAGTATCTCCTTAAATTTGGCTGAGAAACAAAGATAGAAAAGAAAAACTACGACGCAGACAACACAGATTTGACAGACAGAATTTTATGTAAAGAAGGCTTCCACCATGGAAAATTCTTACTTCTTAAATCTAGACTATATTTTCATGTTAAAATCTCTTACGCCTGGGTTACTCGTTTCCTTGTGCCTTTTAAAGAATTTTATTATGATTTCATGTGCTCAAAGGCAAGATTTTCGTGAAGATTACATCAATAACAGGTTGTATGTTTCTACTATTTCTTTTATATCTATGGGCTTTATTATGTTTATGTAATTGCTTTTTGCCTGATTTAAAAAACATATAAGTACGTCCTTGCCTATCGCCAAATTAAATCCCTGCTCAACAAGTATATTTTTTTCTACATTTGGAATCGCCTCATCGTCCTAGCATTCGTAATTCTTTTATAAAAGCCTTCGAGCGTTCGAAAGACTTGACTGTCTTAGAGTCTCGTAATTCCTTATTACAGAAATAGAAATTTCATTCTAGAGGACATTATTTCATGGTGCTATGTGTAATACGTAGATTGAGTCCTCATTTTGCGCGCCAGCCGTTCATTTAAAACAGACAACCGTATCTCCTGCATTTCAGTCCGATTTATTTTTCAACTGCCTGGGGATTTGCCTTATATGAAGACAGATCACTCATAAACTTTATTCCCCGTTTACATTCATGAACATTTCGCACATTTCATGAACTTGAATTAGAAATTTTATATTGTTTTATATTCTCTAATAAGATTTTTAAAATTATTAAAATGTGTATGCTTTACATTATAACCCAACGATATTTATATATTTGACATTATCCTAATATTATATTTAAAGCGATTTATATATTTAGTATAATTATAAGTATTTTCCGTAACGTAGGTGTTTTCGACATGGCATTTTTTGAAACAGAAGAATTTTGGTTTATTTTAGGGCATCTTGAAGGTATGTATAAATTTAAATATGCATAGGTATTTTTTAAGATGTATGTTAATCGTATTTATTGTAGCCTATTTAATTCTAGATAAGCCCTTGTTCCAGCTTGATATTAAAAAAAATATATATATCCTGAAAACGTACTTTTACGATCGATTACCAAATTTGACGGTTGGACTAAACTATTTTGGGCCGTTATGAATCTCTTTGTGGCAAAGACTATCTGGCAAATACCGTTTGTATACACTTAGCTTGATAACACTCCACTTAGTCCGATAACACCGTTGTGTTACCGGAATAAGTGGAGACACTTGGCGGACCCCACAAACTATCGAACCTTAGCACTACTGCCGACCATATCAAAAGTTTTTGAAAAAGCCATTTGCAATAGAATAACCTCTTTTCTAGAAAGTAAAGTATTCTCAAGAACTGCCAAAACGGATTTAGAAAAAACTGATCGACCACTGCAACTATCCAGAAGAATGTGAGATAATAAACTCATTCAATACTAAGGCATCTATAGCGGGAATACTTTTAAGATAGTATAGCGGGGATACTAAGTATTTCCAATTCTTAGGAAAGAGTAAATTATATAATACTACTGTACAGAAGGGGTGCTCAAACTATCGATCGCAATCGACCGGTCGATCGCGAGTGCTTTTTGAGTAGATCTCGAGAAAAAATTGCCGTACAAAATTTCATACATTAACGCCGTACTGACGTCTGTTAGATGGCGCTGGCTGTGATACGGGCACCTGTGCCCGTATCAAAGCTTACGCGTTATCCTTTTTCATGTAAATACATTGAGGAATCTGCTACTGAAATAGCAAGTCAGTTTAACATGGACTCATCTTCTGTCGAAAATGAAGTAGTGTAGATTATATCACATATACATCTCAAAGCCACAGCATCTGATACAAAATTCTGGGCTTTTATAACTGCAGATAAATATCCGAATCTAAGGAAAATTTCCCTTCAGTTGGCAACAATGTTTGGGTCAACTTACTTGTGCGAGTCTCCTTTTTCTGAAAAGAAGATAATTAAGTCAATCGACTAACTGACGAATATGTGTCATCATGCTTGCGATTAGAACTCGGTAATTATGTACCATCTTATGAAAAGTACGCTGAGTACATGCAATGCCAAGTTTTAACATCCAAAATCATTCTTTAATTAAGTTTAGAAACTAGGAATCGTTTGTTTAGTAAGAACAAATAAACTCGAACAAAGAACAAATTTTGAATGAGTTTTTTATTGGCTTCTTAGAGCAGACCTACGCCTACCTTGGCAAAAAAACATATTGCGGAAAACTAATTTCAGTCGTTCCTACTACGTGAATTCATGGCTATGAAATTCTGCAACGTCCATATATACTGCGACTGCGACCTGCACCACGATACACC
Source organism: Micropterix aruncella (assembly GCA_944548615.1). Taxonomy (NCBI): domain Eukaryota; kingdom Metazoa; phylum Arthropoda; class Insecta; order Lepidoptera; family Micropterigidae; genus Micropterix; species Micropterix aruncella. The sequence continues at coordinate 22,249,679 of OX155958.1, forward strand.
CTACTCACCTAATGACAATCCTGCATCACACATACATGCAGCCTCTCAGATTCGATTGATCGGAGTCTAACAATATTGAGGTAGATCGCCAGCACTTCAAGTTTGAGTACCCCTGCTGTACGTGATATATTTTTTTTTTTTTTTATTATTTTATAAAGTAATGTACAAAAAAGACATGGACATACATACTATTATATATGCAGAATCGTTAAAAAATAAACATTAGTACAGAGAAAAAACATAGGTCTATGCATATAAATGTGCTAGCATATCCGAAATGAGGCGAAATCGCACAACCAACTAGACCTAGAAGGTCTGTATTTGGCTGTGCTGAGTTAACATTTGGTTGTTGATGCGCGAACTGACGCATTTGATTCCAATTTTCAGAGACTTTTTAAATTTAGCAAAGTATTTAGTCTAACAATGTGTTTTTACACAAATTAAAACTAAAAATAAAAACTAGAAAAAAGTATGCAATTAAAACTAAACAAATTTTTATTTTACAAACTATGCATTATATTCAATAAATTTAAGTAGAAAAATAGGTAGTAATATATACAATTATATAATCAGAGTATTAACACTACTAACACCTTATAATGTTTTAAAACAATCATTTTGCTTTAAAATAGTATAATTTAAATAAATTACATGTTTACATAAGTGTTAGGTTAATATATATTTAGAAAACTACTTTTATAGGAAAAGTTTTACCCGCATGATTTGTATATTCAATATAATATCGCCGGTTGAACCCCTGAAAATCGTCAATGTTGAAGATTTCGGGTTGGATACGAAATTATTTGCATACCTTTATTATGCCGGGTAATATTACAATTGCAAAAACGGAGTTCGTATGAATGCACACGGCGGCCGTATGTACGGAAAAAGGGTGGTTTCGCACATCTGCAGTTAAAATAATGCGGTTGATCTGCGGTTAAAATATTTCGTTAAGATATATAATTTCTTTTCTGATACAACCGTGGCACTCCAATTAGACTCAGGAAGTGAGCTCGTTCACTTTACTCTTCACATTGAGGAAACAAACTTTTTCATTTAATTTATGCGCAATTTAGCCTGAGCTTAGACAGATGTATGCCAAAATTTAGAAGCATGTAACTGTAATTTCTGGGTCGTAAATTACATTTCTTTTGTGCTTTTGCATTTGAATGTATGTGTAACTAATAAATAAATAAATAAATAAATAAGTTAGTATTCATTCAATAATAAGGCACCTATAGCGGGAATACTTTAAGTATTTCAAAGTGTTACGATAGAGTAAATTAAAATATTACTGTACGGGATATGTATTGTTAGTATTAGTGGAAAATATACTATATATACTTGTATTAAAACTAGTTATATACCTGTATTAAATCTAAATCTAATTATATACTTGTATGAAATAATTTCTAAAAACAAGCAAGCGTTTTGAATATGAGAGCTCCGATAAGTAGACAAAGATGCAGTGCAAAACAAAATCAGATACTACCATTACATGGGATTCCTCAAGGAATTGTAAATTTGTGTGCTTATTTACAATATACATAAATGATTGGACAAAAGAAATTCTGCATAAAACTGTTCATTTTGCAAATAACACTTTGCTATTAATAGAGCGCTTGGGTTCCCATAAATTTGTCAAAGTCATAAATCTGGCTTTAGCAAATGTAATGCAATGTCTAAATAATGACAACCTACAGATACATATAAAAATATTGAGATACGTGCATTATCATACAAATGGAATAAATAATCAGTATTTTAGGTTGTGTAAAGATTCGTAAAAAGGTTTGAATTACTGGGTGTTATAATAAACTCTGACTTAAATTAGAAGGAGCATATGATAAATAATTAAAAAAACTCGCGTTTCCGCTATGCGTTGAAAATCACCAGAATAAACGCCAATTTGGAGATGGTCAAAATATTATATTATGAATACGTGTACTCTTGAACTATGGAATTTTAGTTTAGGGTGAATCGTCAAATCTTAACCGAGCGTTTAAATACAAAATAAATTTAAAGAATTTTGTATGGACTCGAATATCATGCAAACCTTATTTTAAGTCAATGAAGTTACTCGCATTGCCCTCTCTGTATATCTTAGAAGTTTGTAGTCATGTATCAATATAAAATAAATAAAATGTGGCCAAAAGTCAATATAATATTAAAAAAGTTGGTCATATCCATGAGCACTATACTAGAAAAAGAGGGCTTTTTCAACAATTACCCAGGCTAAACCCTTAAAAAAAACGTTAATAATATAAAACCTTTGATAGTATTTCTTCTATAAAGCTTTATTCTTTGAAGAATTTACAAAAACATTTGCATACATACAATTAAGATACATACATACATACATACTTATTCATTAAGCAAGCGCTTCTTGCATTCTACAAATCTAGAGATGACCACGCCCGAACTCAAAACAATCTGACCACAAGAATGTCCGCAAGTATCAATTATATAATTCCGTCAGTCAGGACAACATTTGCCCAGAGACATATATTCTACATAGCCCCAAAATTATATAATTCCCTTAGTGAAGACATGAAAAATTATCCTAACATAAAAATATTTAAAGCAAACCTTAATAGATGGCTACTTAACAAGGGATATGTAAAATCTGATCAACTTCTTTGCAACGCACGACAATTTATTTAGTATCACTTATCTATTTTTCTTAATTAAATTTTATTAAATTACAACTATAAATGTATATATTTATTACATAGCTATATTTTTTATAAAATTGGTATATTTATGTATATATAAGGTGGTGGGTCCAAACAATTTATTTAAAAAAAACACTTCATTTCTTAAAATTGCATAAAAATATTCACATTAGAGACGGGCCAAATTATCGCCTAGTTAGATGTGCTATTGGCAGTAAAGGTCATGTAAGATGTGTTAAACCTCCCTATATTAATTATCAAATAATTTATATAATTATTATAAGATTACATGACCAATGAATGAACTGTATACCTAATCCTATGCACCTAAATAAATAAATAAATAAATAATAAATATTTGACAGAGGCACGTAATGACCTGAGTAATAAAAAAATATATCTGAGTGGAAAAAAAACCTATTATCAATTAATATTGACGATGACAACTACGGTAGTTTATGTAAGACGCTATCCAGAGTATCAAAACCCCTTACAGTAACTTCCACGGTATCATACCACCACATTGCAAAGTAAACTTTATCGTTTCGCTCTCCTCGTTTAATTACAATATTCAGTATCTTAGCAACTACTTCCTCAATGCCGCCCGTCCGCTAAACTTGTGCTTTGTGCTCGGCGCTATAAGCGAGGCACAGTATTTTAAAATTCAATAAGAACCCCTTTGTTAAGCAGCGCTTCAGCCAGTACGATTTTACAACTCGCTCTGCAGCGCAGGCAGCTCGGAATGCCTTTCAGTGCATGCGGCACGTATCACCGCGTTAACACTAGAATGCTCGGCACTATCTAGCTACCTGGTAATATTTAGTCGGATTATTTTGCTCCTCAGTATGTTAATACAATAAGTTTTTATCGAATTCATGTATTTGATAGAATGTTAGTATATCAAAATAAAAATAATAGGAATTGAGATTTTATTTTGGATGAAATTGAAAATTTTTATTTCATTCCCTTCGAGATTTTGAATTCCGACGCGGCACTAGCTATTACCTGCTCGCTAGCTGGCTTATCGCATGGGGAATCGTCACGACCCCTTCCGCTCCCCTCCCGGTATCATTCTCATGCCATCTCATACGTGCACCTATTCAAATGTAAAATAGTTTTATCAATATCGTGATTGAAAGCCTCTAATCCCATATGACTTAATACAGGGATCCACAAAGATAATCTAAAGTGAAATTTTAAATTTTAAGACAACTGACTTATACTAATTCTTACCAACTATACCTATCTCCTCTCAATGTATCAAACTATAAAAGACTGACCACAGTCGTCTCCAATAAGGATAATTAAAATGAAGTAAATTAAACGCGTTAGCGGTAGCTTATGCCATAAGCCACCATAAGCCTTATGGTATGGTAATCGCCCCCTCGCAACTTCGATTTACCTTAGGATAAAAATATCAAAACCTTCTCCGATTAAACAACCCTATCCTTGACTTCACCGCCCGGTCTTCGTATTTTTAGTATCCTATCAATGATACTTTTTCCAGAATCTCTTGATACACTTCACCTACTGATATAAATCCGTATATTTTAACTACTATGATAAACCTAATATCCAATATTCAGGCGAGAACGGTAATATTCAGTTGTAGAACAATAAAACCTAAATTCAGTCGTAGAACAATTAAACCTAATATTCAGTCGAGAACAGTAAATTTAGCATGATCACTGGAAAACATTGTTACCTCATAACTGAGGACATTCTAAGCTCTCTAATATTGGTTGGTACGAGTATATCCGGCCACAGTGACATAGAAAAGTATGATAAAATTAACTATTGATTAAATAAATCTATTTATTTAAACTGTAATGATGCAATATCTAAACTGGAAATTTAAAAACAGTATCATAATTTTTTTTAAATATTTTGGAAATATAATTAAATATAAAATGAAGTATAAATTAAATAATGAAATTGGGTGAAAAGTAACGTATGAATATTGTAATGTAAATGATAATGGTGTCATAATTAAAATGAGAATTAGCAATAAAAATAGTTTCAGAAACGTGAATTTTGTAGCACCTAACGTTTCGGCGATGTTTCAACCGCAGTTGTCCAGGGTAGACTGAAGCGATGTCAACCTGTTGTTCCGCGGGTGGAAGGCAAAACGCTGTCACTGACCAGTTATAATGGTGGTGGGGTGTCGGGTTCGACAGGCGCGAATTTTCAAAATCCGCCGTGAATATAACAATCATTGTATCCTGCGCTTACGTGATTGCGTTCGCTTATCCTGTCTTATCACTGTGTAATGTGTTACGTTCCGATTCTAAACGATAAATTTGGTAAAAGCCACTAGAGAAACGATCTCTAAAGAACCCCTTCGACGGAAGAGTCTAAAAATCGTTAAAAGGCTTGTTGAAAAAGTCGAGCATAAGTCGATAATTTACTCCAGACTGGAGCACGTGTGTGCACATAGAACGAAGTCAAAGGGGACAGTTTTTGTGTAATATGCCTGGACAGGGAAACGCTGTAATGACCTCCGTTTGTTGGCCAACAACATTAAAATTCAATATATTCGTAGCTAGTTTTGTTTTGATTGCAATGTTTATAAGTCTTCTTGTCGTGCGGGTTGAATCCAAATACACCGCCCTTCCTTGTTATAAGGAAGATAAACTTTACATTCTTGGTTTGCTCGCCAGTTACGACAGTAATTAATTGCTGTACCAGTCTACCTAGTCGTTTAAAGCGGTTATTGCATACAGGTGACTTTTTAGTTATAAACATCTTTAAAGTGGTTGAATCATTACGAGCATATAAGCAACTTTATATAACCCAATTTGGAAAACACAAAAATATTTTTTTTTTCGGTCAATTTGAAAAATATGACTGATAAATAAAAGTTTTGCTTGCGTTGAGCGCGCTGCGCCATCTAGCAATAGGTAAAATATCGCGATTAAACAATATTCAGGATATTTTACCTGCCGCTAGATTGCGCAACGCGCTTTTCTCTTTTTATACTATTTATTGGTTATCAAAATTTGCTTATTTGCTCGTACTGATTCACCCAATTCAAAGATGCCGGTTAATTAAACTTTTCCAGTATACATATAGCAGATTTGTGCTGCTAGCACGAATCACGGACAGATATCTTAATAAAATATTTCTTTTTTTTTTCAAGTTGGTATCAAAATTTTCTTTTTTGCTAGTACTGGATTCACCCACTTCTAGGATGTCACTAATTAACCCCCCGAGCCGCGAGATTTCGCAAGCGCATGTCTTTGAAAGACTATGTATAATTATGGAAATTTTAGATTTATTATGGCGGCCGACCAAAATATTAATTTCTCCCAAACCGTTATTGCGATAATTAAAATAAAAACGTTGTTTTGTTGCCAATAAAATTTGGTATTAGAATATTGTAACTAAATTTTTGAAAACACTAAATATATTTTTTATTCACAATCAAATTTTACGAAAAATCGGACTTACACCGATAGTCTGAGTCCGATCGGTCCCAACGAGGCGCAACTGTGCTTTTACGTGTGATGTCGATCGGTCCCTCTGAGGCTCGACGGGTTAAAACCCACCCTGTATAGACCTTCATTTGCGTCGATGGATAACTTGACTGATTTATGTAGCAAACATACCTTGGCATTGCAAGCGATCGCTGGCACTCTTGCGTGTTACGTATTTACACGGTCGAGGCAAATGTCAGCTAATGCGGTTTTTGTTTTGACAGTCCCTATAACGCCGGCAGCGCTTGATGCGAAAACCGCATAGGATAGCGTGTCAAATAAATTTGCCCGCTGCAGAAGAGAGATGACCTTGATATAAAGAAAGAATATAGATAGGCATTTTCACATAATAGAGACAAAACTCCCCTCATCAACAATATTGTGATGTCATCTGATACTGTTTCATGCATTTACATTAAGAGATTATGCTTAGAAAATACCATAGTAAACCTTTTACTCCAAGAACCGTGTAATGTCATTCGAAATGACTATGTCGCTGACTTTCCTGCATTGCGACTTGGTCGAACCACAGTATACCAGACAGAAGCTTCTCTTAGAATAAAATTGAAATGGAAGCGTGACGTCAGGAATCTTAAGGGCTACCAGAAATCGTAATACGATTACTAGTCTTATTATTGAAGTATCGTCCCGGCCACATTGACCGTTCCCCGGCGACTTAGATGCCACCGATTTGTTCTGAAAATACCATATGGCGTAGGCTCGTAAATATCTCATATCTCTGGAATATCTCATATTTGTACAGAGGAGGCAAATAATATTTAAAGTCCGCCATGCATTTATTAAATAGTAGGGTTCTTATGAGCGGCGACGCTTGCGATGACTGGATTTTTCAGAATTCTAATTCAAAGGCTCACGGCGACCCGCATTAGCAATTTCATTGGATTTCGTCACATATTAACAGGAATTTCGGCCAAATTCTCATCGACTTGCGCGGTACACAGACGCCTTGTTGGACTGAAATCATGTTGTCATATTTTGGTTGGAATATCTCGTATATAAATTGACACAAATAATATTTAAAACCTGCCATATTTAAGAAAATACTACATCATTTTTGGAAAAATACCATTTTATTACCACGGAAAATACTGCAAATATACTACAAATTGGGGCGCGAGGGAAGGGGAGTTGCACTTCCCCGGCGGTAAAGGGTGTTGGCTGGGGCTTGTCTACTTGCCGGGAAAGTATTGGGGCGACACAACCGTTTTTTTCTGCGAGAGGGTAGGTCTCGTCTTTCCCTGTCTTGCTATCGCCAGCTTTTGCGGTCGCACAGTTTGTTGCTTCTTCCATCTCGTGTTTTTCGTCAGGGGTCACCAGTTTTGGGGGGTTCTATTCGAGGTATCCAGTGAGTGCGCAGGCGTTCGTCGAAATAAAATCCGCGATAAGTTGAACATACTTAGTTTTTTATTTTTGACGAATATTAACAAGTATCGTGGCTTGTGTGACCGCGTGGAATCTATTTATACAAAAGCGATCCTGTATCAAACTCTGTCGCTTTGCCTGACAACGCAGCTGCTGAAAGCTCTTTCTCGCTATCCGCGTGTCCTCTCTTGCTCTGGTTTGCCTGCGCCTGTAGTTATAAATAATACCGCGTGATGAAAATAAATAAGTTAATAGTAAAACATATTTTAAAAAACAAGCTTTCATTAAAATGCTCTGTTCCGAGACAACCCTGGGTGCAGTACACATGTCATAGTAGAATTTAAAACGGGCTATCGTAATTGAATACTATACAGAATGTCGTGTGTGTGCTGCTGACCGTTGAGGAGTCCCCTCGTTGGAAACCAGCCCTGGGTGCAGCAGCCCTGTCGCTGTGAAACTTCGAACGGGCTATCGTAATTGAATGCGTATACAAAAATTCGTTTCTGTACTGTTGACCGTTGAGGAGTCCCCTCGTCCGGAGCCAACCCTGGGTGCAGCAGCCATGGCATGGTGAAATTTTGAACGGGCTATCATAATTAATTGCGTATACAACATTTTGTGTCTGTGGTGTTGACCGTGGAAGAGTAGCCTCGTCGGAAGCCGATCCTGTCTGTAGAATCAGGTCGATTCAGAGTCGGGCAAAGGACGCGTTGGTCCGCGATAGATTCGGCTATCACCGTTTCACCGCTTCGTAAGGGAGAGGACCGCGCAAGCGACCTCGAACTCGGAACCATTCGAGAGACCGGAGAAATCTGGTCACAATTGGTAGCAAGGGCGCGAGAGTCGGCCCGCCAGGTAACTCTGGCTATCTCGCGGTAAGGCGTTGGCTTCTTGCGGGTTGTGACGTAGCTAGACGTTGGATTTGTTCTGTCCAAAGTCTTCTACGTTCACTGCAGGGCGATAGAACGAGAAAATCGTTAAAACGTCCTGTGGTGACGGGCTCGCCCGTTGTAGTTGACACCGCAAGTTGTAGAATCAGGTGGTAAACGGTTTCGTGCAGCTTGGGCCACAATATCCATTTTGTTCTCGGATCGGCTCAACTCACGATTCAGCTCCTATTCAGAAACCTCCTCGAGTGGAAGACTACCCCGGGTAACACTCCCGTGTCTCAGGCCTCAGAGCTGGTGGACCTATTGCTCCCAGCGATATTGCATCCCGGAGCCACTGTTCGCGCACCGGTCGGCTAAGCCAATCGGTTGTGCATTCTGACTAATTGCTGAAGGGGTCTGGAGACTATGGAAATACACTGTTTCATAAGCAGCGGGGGCGGATGTTCATCTGTTGTCATGCCACTCTTGAAATGATCTTGGGCCACTCGATCCCGTTTGGCACTACGGGCAAAGAACGCCCAGGTCCGCGATAAATTCAAACTGAATTACCGCTATAATACAACAGGTACAGGTCGCGTAAGCGACTTCGGATTCGTAACCAGTCGGGAGGACGGAGGTATCCTGAAGGTTAATTTCAGACGGAGATATCCTGCCGAAACTGGTAGTTAGGGGTGAGGCTGCCCGCTGGGTACCTTTCCCAGTGCCTCGCCGTAAGGCGTCGGTCTCTAGCGGGTTGCTGGTGAACTAGACAGTAGACTGTCTTGTCCCCAAGTCTTCTACGCTCATCCCACTGCTGAAATAACGATCAATATCGTTATAGCAGCCTGGGGTGACGGGTTCGCCCGTTGTAGTTGATACCACCATACAGTAGAATCAGGTCATGATCACCATAAAAATGCAAAATTTCAAACTCATAGGATTAGAGGAAGTGCTGCTAATTTAGGTTTCAAGATTTGACCTAAATAAACGAACATTGCAAGTTAAATAAAAGCTTGTAAAAAAAAGAATAGATATCTTATCACATCAATGGCCGTTCACTCGGACGCTGTAGGTGAAATGTTTTTATTGTGCAGTAAAGAGATTTTTCATTTCATTTCATTTCGATTAGCAACAATTTGCATAATAGAAAACAAACGTTGACATCGTTGACATAAAAAGCATGCACGTATGCGCCTATCTTACCCTATCTTGTATTATTCATAACCTTCACTGCATTCGCGCTGCGACGCCAGCGACACGACGCCCGCTAAACAAGGCTGAATAATAAAACAGTCCGCACGGGCGCTGAAACATTTTCCGAGCGACCTTCTCCCAGAACGTTTAACTAGTAATAATGTCATAAGGGCTGTTTTTTATTGATTTCCCTTAGTTCGATTGAAGAGTCGATCACGCACGGTTGGTCGTAGTGTTATGGGCGTTTTATCGCAATATAAAATGGAGGAAAAAAAGTTTTCGATTACATCAGTGAAGCGATGCATAAAGGGAAAAATGTACGTCAATATTCCTTAACCTTGACAAAGGCTTTAACAGAGTCGGGCTTGACTCAATGATAAGTATCTGCAATGGCTCAAACGTTGTCTAATATTCATTCAATAAATTATCTACCTCGCTATGAAGGCTAATAATAACCTTTCGGAAGCCATTCATTCCACTCAAAAATTTTAAAACCCTCGAAAACTTGTTTGTAGAAGGTGTGTGCAAGCATACTAATATATACCGGTGGCTTATTCAGTGGAAGGCTTCAATGACAGGCTTTTACTGCAGTGGAGGGAGACATAGAGCCGATAATTGCATAAATACGGATATTATACGGATAATACGAGAAACACCGCTCGGCGGGCGTGGCCACCTAGGGTTAAGTGCGTTCATACAACCAAATACATGTTTTATTTATTATTTTATTTATTTATCCATAACGTACATATTTATAATTAATTAATTACTAACTATTGATTAAAACTATTACTGACGTAAGAATAACCAGAGTGCCTTACTAATAATTTAAAAAAGGTACAGTCCTATGTGGAGTATACTGCCTCAATAGGCCTAGGCCTGTGTGAAGGCAGTAGTCTAGAAACGTATGTCCAATAGCAGCCGTGTCTTAAAAAAATATATAAAATAATTATAATATAATATTAATATTATTATTAATAGATATTCCTAACCTAATGATATTTATAACATAAAGATATAGGTATTATAGATGAAATATAATGAAATAGTATTATACTATCGTATTACTGCATATATATATATGTAAAGTATATTAAATAAATTTACTAAATTCAGTTAAAGCAAATACTAAAAATAAGAAGTGTTACTTTTCATGTTTTGAAGTAATGGATGCAATTTCAACTTAAAGTGATAGTAACATTTAAAGTAGCAAACTCAACCTATATACGTTAAGTAACAATAACAAAATATTTGATAGAATAATATATTACCATTTTGTTATTACGGTTTTATACAGAATAATGATGTGTCAATCGTAATTTTGTTGAATTACAAGGATTTTGGTTGAAACTCTATTACTCGATTATAAGTATCAGCATTTTCCGAACGGTTAATACGGAAATAACAGTATACTGTAGTTTCAACATGATTCATGTGTCCGAATATAGCCGTACGTATAGTACTGCATGCTGTTATGTTAGAAGAGGTATCCCAAGGTCGCTACGTAATGAAATAACATTATGTTTTAACCTAACGGCACTGCAACTACCGTCAGGCCGACACGTTAGTTTATACGTATGGACTATAGTCCGAGTTATATACTTAATCCTTCTTGAAACATGCATATTTCCGTGTATTGCATAGTTATTTTATCTCAGTGTAGTATCTATTCGCGTATTAGTACAGATTAGATATAGAATATTGCCAGTAGGCAATAATCATCGCCTTTTATTACGTTTATTATTGCCTACTGGCAATATTCTATACATAATCTATGCTAATATTCGATCATTGTGTGCGAATAGATACCAACTTAACCTATATAAGTTAAGTTGGTATATATTCGCACACAATGCCAGTATGCAATAAACTCACCTTTTATTACATTCGCTACTTTAAGTTTTATTATCGCACTTGGTTGAAATCGCGGTTATTACTCCAAAACAAGAATTGTAAATGCACCTAGTTGTTATATATACATAGTTATATTAAGAATTTCAAAAGGAATAAAATAAATAAAAAATATTTATTTACCCTCTTGTGTGAGTATACATCAAAATAAAATAAAAACCTATAAGAACGCAACGGTTGAAAGAAGAGGGAAATGGGAAGATATTGATTTATATAGAATATTTGAAATGTTTTTGAAGTATGTTATACTTGGCGCAGTTTTCACATGTTTTAACAATGCATTCTAGGAACAGGCTTCATACACTGTGAAAGTGAATGGGAAAATCCACTGCTGTATCCAGAAATAGAGAGCAGCGGGTTATTTTTAGATCTCAGAGGGCGCCATTGAGCCGAAAGTGCAGTAAATCTACCGCTGAGATAATCAAGTGCGACCCCTTTTAAGATCTCGAAAGCAAAGCATATACGCTATAAGTGCTTATATGCTTCCTGCTATTTGCTAATTTATTATCCACAATAATTTACACTTAAATGGACGTATTCTTCAACGGGCGAACCCTTCACCCCAGGAAGTTTTAACGATAATGATCTATCTCCCGTGAGGTGAGCGTAGAAGACCTAATGTATGTACAATAAAAAAACCATTGTCAAAAATCCATTACACAGCAATAAACTGATGCGAGGGATCATATTTAAATGTCGCCTAGCTAGGCTAAAGCCTGTTCTAAGGCGGAATTTAATTTGTTTTAAATATAAGCATGACACTATATAAAATCGAAGTAAGAAAAATAACATAATAAAATTTAAAGAATGTATACAATAATAGCTATTGCTATTAGTGTATACATACATTATTTATATTAGTGTATACATACATTAGTGTACGCTTACAAGCAGGACATCAAAGTAAAATTAAAAATAGAAAACGTCAACCATATTCAAAATAAATTAAAATGATGTACAAATAGGTAGTATTTAAATAATTATTATTGCTTAGAGTAAGATACTGACACCTAATTATAAAATTAAAAATAAGCAAAGAAATTAAAATGAGATTACAATAATTTAAATTATATTTCATAGAAACATTTCATCCGATAATTTGTGAGATTTTTTGGAATATTACGGGGGACTGGGGCAGAAAGAAGGAGTTTCTTGGGGGCCGCGGTCTGGGCATGGAACCAGTGATTAAATTAACATCCGTGTCTATACAAGATAGTCAAATCAAATCAAATTAAACCCCTTCATTGCATACATCCTACAAATGCAGACTTATATATCACCACGTGGAAAATATCTTACAGATAACTAATAGATATAACTGAGAACATTAACGGGTGGCATCTAAAGAACAAGTTAGTCAATATAGGCCCTGATTAAAACTGGCGATTTAGTTTCATCTGTGATTAATTAGCTGCACGACTCTGGAATGCTTTACCAAATGATGCTAGAACAGCCCCCAGCATCTCCTAGTTTAAGGCCAGGCTCAAGGAGCATATAACCCTAAAATCCATAAATTAACCAACCCACCTCTTCCCCCTCCTTTTCCCTTCCCTTTCCTTCCTTCTTCTCCTACCTTTCCTCTGCAACCTTATTTAATTTTAGTCATTTGTTTTACTTTATTTTAATTATCTGTTTCTTCCTAGTTTCTGTTTGTTTATTTTTATCACTTGTAATTTTAATTGTTCTTATGCGTAGCCAACGTACTAAATATGTTTCAAACTCAAGCTAGAGGTTAGTGGATAGACATTGCTGCAAGGCAATAAGCTAGCCTTTTTTTATTTAAAATAAAGAGTTTGTTATTATTATTATTATTATTATTATTATTAAATTACCGCTACCTGCTACCAGTTTCACGGAATCGCCCAAAGTTTTCAATCCCCAACAGCTTGTTTACCCGTATCAAATGTAATCTTCGTACTCCTCTTTCTAAGAATAACATATGCAAAATGCGTGCAATATACCGTAGTCGAACCTTTTCTTGTGGATTTCTTTGTGTGACATCCGCTGAGTGAGGAGGGAGATAGAACGTATACAATCGCGTACCTTCATGGCCCGGAAAAGGCATCATGCCCCGCTAAGATAATTTTTCGTCCTTTTCATCTCCCGTTGAAAGTCTGCGTATGTTATATTATGTTATGTTATAGTCTGCGTATGTTATAGTCTGCGTATTCAATATTTATTACACTTATATTTACGATTATTTTTTATATTGTCAGTTTCGTATTTACGCACATATTGTCTACGGTGCAGCCTATGGGCCCGCACTAAAAAAGGCTTTTCAAAAAAAAAATGAAGAAAATCAAAAATTGCTAATATCGAGGTACCTGCCGTTTTTTTAACGGCAGTAACTCAGTGAAGAAAGGTCATAATAGAAATTTAAATTGATGTAGATCAATTTCAGGCTACAGGATACAGGATTCAAACCACCATGCTAGAAGAAATGTTCAATGTTTTAGATTTTATTCGTTTAGGGCTTTGGTTTTGAAAGTGATATTTCAAGATAATTTATTTATGAATATATAGTAGTCATTAGTTGGAAGATGCAAGTCAATCGGACGGACTCTTTGACACTTTCGATTTATTTCTAATTATTTTGGAAAGTACTGTAATTTAATTAGGTATATATAAATCAAAACTGCTTGTTTGATTAATTCCTTTTTTTTATTTTGCATTTGTCTCATTATCATATACTTTATGTAATATAATGTTATTATTACGTTATATCACAATATGTTATTTTTTAACTTGGAATACTGTTGCATACTTGGGATCATAGACATGAGTCCAAAATGTGTGTCTTTTTAATAGTATGTTAATAAATCGTGTTGTATACCTGAATTAGTATCAAATTTTTTTTCCAACAATTTATTTATTCTAAATAGGTACTATATAGTAAAATTGTCTACATTTTAGAAATAAAATTTAAATGTTTCATTTTAGGGTTTTCTTTGCAAAATTGCTTTAAATGCGAATTCTGCAGGAAAAATCCCCGCACCACAGGTTTAGCCTAAAGAGTCTACAGGTCCTAAATACCGCCCTGAATATTACACCGCTGGGCTCGTTATCAGCCAGCTATTTATTATATCGTCCTTTTAAAGAGTGGATATATTTGAATTTCAAAACCAATTTTCTATATGTCATTCCGTATTTAAGAGACGATTCATTGTGATTTTTTTATTGTTTTTGCTTTAATTTGTCTTTAATAAATACATTTTATTTTGGTTTGCAAAATGACAAGCTTTGTTTTAGAAATGTGGATGAAGGGCGATCGTTCGCTAGCGATAAAGGGATCCCATTAAACCTACATTGCACTGTTGAAAGTGCAATGTAGGTTTAATGCCACATCTCCAAACCAAAGCTTGTCCTTTTGCAAACCACAATAAAATATCTTTATTAAAGACAAATTAAAGCAAAAACAATGAAAAAATCACAATGCATCGTCTCTTAAATACGGAATGACATATCGAAAATTGGTTTTTTGAAAGTCGAATATATCCACTTTATAAAAGGACGATATAAAATTGCCGGGCTCGTTATCAGCCAGCTATTAATCAAAAAAAATAAAATAAAATACTTCATTTGCTCGTTCCCATAAAATAAGACATAAATCGTTATTCTGGTCGAGTAGTTTATACTTAAGGCTATATGATACATTTCTAAATCAGTACATGCGTTTAGAAATTATGGCGTTTAGAAGCATGACTAACCAATGAATTCTGTAGAAATTCATAAACGCAAATACAAACGATTCTGCACGTGCACTGCTATTAAATTCCATCGAATTTCGGTAATTAATGCAGTCACAGGCGGTGAGTCATGCCAATTTCTCCCAATTAATCGGATTGACACACTTATTTCATCACTCCTTTCAGGATTGCGTCATGTATCAGGGTGTATAAACCAGTACATTTGACCAATCAATTATCATTCCTCGAGTGATCATCTCCTAGCGAGTGCTTCTGTAGCTACGCCTCTTCGTGAGAAGGTCAATGCATTAGCCAGTGCTACCACCTCATCCTTTCCTCCTTATCGAGTTGAGTAGGCTGAGGTCTGTCATTCCTGCAGACCCGAGCAAGTATCGAGGAGACACAGAATCTCTCATACAAAAGGTAACCTTTCCTTCCTCGCCGCCGCCGCGTTGATTATTCGGGAACCTTATACTGGCAATATAGTACGATACGGCATAACATTCAAATCACCGAAAATAAATTGTTAAATCGATATACCAATAATAAATAAAACCTTCTGATGACATAAATCGCATCTTATTTCGGAGTAAAAGGACTTGTTGACACCCGGCTCTCACAACGAATATATTCGAGTCAGTGAGAGTCGGCCTTCCGTCACAAGTATCTGCTCACAACTCACAAGTTAATTCTACTGATAGCCCCAAGTAATGAGAGAACGAGTTAATTGTCAATTTATTTTTCTTGTCTTGTCAATTTATTATTAGTCTATTAGTCTTGTCAATTTATTTTGTCAATATAATATATATTTTATATATATAATTAATAGTTATTTTGTCAATATAACTATTAGTCTTGTCAATTTATTTTTCCAATATAATTTAAGTCCGTAAAAATATGAAGCTGTCAGTGTCAGTGACCGCATTAATATACCAGAACTAGAAATAAACTTCTAAAAAAATCATTTCCTGAAGTCCAAAAAGCCATGTAGGTATACTGGATCAATTTTACACAGTTGCATCAGGTATTAAGACATTTAAAAACTGGAAACTTTTATACCAGTCAGTAAAAACAGTTTTGACACTTAAGATTGTTATTAAAGAACAAGTTTACATACTTACTTACAGATTTGTTTGACTTAAGACATTAATATATTAAAAAAACAACACCATTTTATATGCACATTTTAGCCTAAAATACAAAGCATCTTTTTTGACTTGAAAACTTTATACTTGTGAGTTTAGTTACGCATATCACCGCTCGTGAAGGATTCTACTTTCATACAGCTTTTAATGAATGCAACTTCTATATTATTATGACTATTTAATAGTGCTATTGAAAAATATAATATTTATTGTGTCACACATAAGGAGTTTCGTTTTTATTTATTTTTTTAACATTATATTTTGTGTTTAGATTTATTTTATAATTATTTTCAACTACTTATTATTTAATGATTATTTCGTTTATTTTATCCTTCATTTTTCTAATTTACTATAACAATTTATTGACATCTTTTTCTAGAAACTAAATTTTAACATTTTAAATTTTATTGTATAAAATTTAAGTTTTCCTCGAAACAGCCACTGCTTAATTAGGAGTGACGCAAAATCATTGTGTAAAATATTTCCTACATATTTTTATTTCAATAAATAAAAAAAATAAATAAAGCCAGCTGTCGTGATACGAAATAAAGAAACGTCATTGTCCTTTACTTGTTTTCTCGGGGCTGCCATAAATTTGTTTACAGTAGACGGATCTTTGCCACTTCCTTGAGGTCCAATAGGTTCCATGCAGCGTGGTCCTGATGGCCAGTTTGGGTTCTTTGTCGGCTCAACTAATGGTTTATCTCCTATCCGATTACCTGCTCAAAGAGGTACTATCTTAGAAGGCCTCAGAGAATACTGTCTGCAGATGAAACTTGCAGTTGTAGGCAGTTGTGACCTGTAAGTACGCCGGGGGAACTGCCTCGTGAATTGTGAATTTTGTCAACCGAAAAATGGCCCGGGGCGTCTGCAAACTAATGTTTCCTATTACAAAGAGGGTAGATGTTAACATGATGTGACCTTTTCATATAAACGAGCCGTCAGCCTCCCGATCCCGCGAAAAAGGCGGGGGCAAAGGGGGGGGGGGGGCAAAGGACACCTCGGGTCTACGACGTAATTTCCGTTTACATCAAGTTGATATCGAGACTACGCGTACTAGTTTGTTTATTTGCACTTAGTTTGTCTTTATTGTATACTAGCTGTCCCGTGCCCACTTCGTTGGGCGGTAAAACTTTTTACCTGTGATGAAATTATGAGTGTTGTTCGGTTAGTACCGAGTGCTATGATTTATTTCCTGACTGCCAAAAGATGGGTTATATTTTTACTGTATATGTATGTTTGTATTTGCATGCCAATTTGACTATAATACCGTTATTTGTGAGTGTCTTCTTGTGAGTGTCTTATTTGTGAGGCTATTATCTCTCTAACTATTTAAGCAGTAAAAGGGAAAAGTCTTTTATTTTAAACACTTGAGACGATAAATTTACTTATTTTGATAAGAATTCATAATTGTTGATAATATGACCAATAAACATAACCTAACGATTTAAATTCTTTTTTAATATAAAATACTACTTTTTGTGACTTAAATATAAAAGTTAGACATATGCTGTCGCTGACTTTTTCTCTACAACTTTTCCCTAGAACATAATCATATATCTCTCATCGTTAAGGCAGCGTTAGTTAGAAACGTTTTCGTTCGACCGTTTATTGTCCGAATTACTTTGCAAATCCGACTACCACGAAAAAGTTCTTACCCTACCTACCGCTCATACGCCTAATGTTAACTGCTCATGTTTATTTATTTTTTTAATTAAATTATAACGATAATTTGTGTTAAAAGTGTTAAATCCGTGTCGTGGGTTATTAGTGAATATGCGTAAATAAAAGTAACTCCTTAACTGTGAGTAATTGCTGAGGATTGATCGGAACTATTTCGACAACGTCAACCTGTCAAGTTAATAATTAATCCTTTGCCTAATATACATTCTAAAGTGAACTTGGACGTGTTTAAACTTGTCGCAGTAAGTAGAGTGCACAAGAAAATTTATTTCTTTTTAAAGAATTAAAGAAATAAAATCAAAGTATTAATACTAAACAAATACATTCCATCTATCGGTTGCAAACTGAACTACCAAACACAATCTAAGACACAAACCAATCTGTCGAATCAGTATTTGACCACAAGCGCGACACTCCGTTTATCTCCAGTAGATGGCTTAGTAGCCTAAACCACCGGAACATTATTACAAACATTATTGCAAAACCAGTGCCTTATTTACATTATGAACAACTGCAATAAATGTAAGGACAAAATAAAGAAAGAGGAACGGCTAATATGCACAATTTGCAATCTATCTCTACATTATTATTGCGCGGGCATAGTCGAAGATCTATTCGGACGTATGGGCAACAAGAAGAAATTTTTTAAATGCAACTCTTGTATCGGCACCGAAATAGACTCAAGGACCTTGAGATCAGCTAGTGCAGCAGCGGCCCCGCCTAGAGAATCACCAACCTTGGCACCTGCGACTGCACCTCGCAACGCAACGCTGACACCGGAGAATATAAACAGCCCTGTCCACAGCCGCACCAACACCATCACGGAGCTAGACCGACCGTCGCCCTCAACCTCCAGCCTTAGAGATCCGCTCCTTTGCCAGGATAATTCAATTGTGGAAATTATTTTGTCCACTATTGACTCGAAATTTACCGCATTAAGCGACAAAATTGATTCTAAGCTCGATCAGGTATCTAACACATTGCGAGAATTCAGAGAATATATCGAGTTCAGCAATAATAAGATAGACGAATTATCCAAGAAAGCAGATCAAATCGAAGCCAACGCAATCCGACTGGCTGCCGACAACAGCTCTCTCAGGGCACAACTCCGACTTGCCGACCAAAAGATTGATCAGCTCGATCAGCACTCTCGTATGCAGAACATCGAAATATTCGGCATTCCGGAGCGTCGTGAAGAAAACCTTGTCCAGCTGGTGCTGAAAATTTCTGCTGCTGCAAAATACACCCTACGCGAAGAGGACGTTGACGCTTGCCATCGCGTTAGATCGAGGACTTCTCAAGAAGACGGCAGGCCTTCCCCTCCGCGGACGATTTTATTAAGGCTTTCCACCCGGAGGATTAAAGAGGACTTGCTCGCCGCTATTCGCACATCCAAACCAACTACCGAAGTCATCAACGGGACAAATATTAAACGCATATACTTCAACGAACATTTATCTCCTCGCAATAAGAATCTGCTATTCCATACCAGGGCTGCCGCTAGACTTGCTAATTTCCAGTTTGTGTGGGTTCGCGACGCCAAGATCTTCGTACGCAAAAATACAACGACACATCTAATACATATCCGCTCGCTCGAAGACATCTCAAAAATTTCGCAAACGTACTCGCAACAGCCAAACGTACTCGCAACAGTCAGAGATAGTGTCGACCCCGCAGAATAAATTAATTGTATAATTAGCCAGTTTACATACTATCAATCTTATGTCTATGTTAAATATATATTTTCAAAATGTTAACGGTCTTCGATCTAAAACACACGACTTTAAGGTAAATTGCTTGAATTGTGATTTCCCAATAATTGCGTTAGTTGAAACTTATCTAAAACCAAGCGTTTTAACCGCTGAATTATTCGATTGCTCGAGTAATTATGAAGTTTACCGGCGAGACAGAGAACACGGTGCGGGTGGCAACAAGAAGGATGGGGGAGGGGTTCTAATCGCTTTCAAAAACGATATCAGTTGCAAAAGGCAGAGTCGATGGGAGAGTAAAGAGTGTGAGGACCTATGGGTATCGATTTCACTTGACAAAAAAAATGTCCACCTCTGTTGTGCATATATTCCACCAAACTCTACGCTTGCTACTTATAACGTATTTTTCGGAAATGTTTTTAAAATTATGTCTCTTCATCCTACAGACACTTTTTTGATCTTAGGTGACACGAACTTGCCACACATTAATTGGAATATAACTGCATCCCAAAAATATTTGACAGCTGACCAGCCGACGGATCCTGTAAGTAGATGCGCCTTTAATCATTTTAGTTTATGTGGTCTAAATCAATTCAATAAATTCGTTAATTCAAATGGCAGAATCCTCGATCTCGCCCTGTCAAATTCTGGTTGCTACGTCACGTTGCCCGACGCTGTCTTGCTGCCGGAAGACCGGCACCACAAATCTTTTATTGTTAATTTGGAGAATACGCCAATATATAAAACACACACTTCCTTAAAAAATAAAGCTGTCCCAAACTTTATTAGGGCCAACTATCCCGAAATCAAAACGGCACTGAGAGAAACTGATTGGAATAATTTATTTGTAAATAATTCTGTGGATGATTGTGTCAACATTTTTTATAATAAAATCAGGAATATTACAGATGCACATGTACCCTTAAAGCACACTCGTCCCCTTAACTATCCCTGTTGGTTTTCGGTGGCGTTACGCAGGATGATATCGGAGAAGAAAAAACACCATAAAAAATGGAAAAAATTCAAAAGGCCCGCCGATTACTATGAATTTTCACTGCTACGTGGACGCGTCAAAACCTTAACAAAAGATTGCTACCGTAAATACATTGAATGCACTGAATCGTCGATAAAAAATAATATTAAAGAGTTTTGGTCGTTCGTTAATAACAGCCGAGTTAATCGGGGTCTACCAAAAAATATGTCCTTCGGAGGTACTACCTCATCCGACTGTCGAACTGTGTGTAATTTATTCGCGGATTATTTCAGTTCAGTTTACGAACCGGTTCCTCCAGCGAGCGGGACAGGCGCGGGGGCTGCGTCCCCGGCCGCGAGGACTGCGTCGGCGCTCCGCGCCGCCGTTTCTCCCCCAGCCACTGACGATAATTCATGTGCGGTTACTCTCGCCTTAGTAGAAATCAAATTTACACATATAAAAAGTTATATTGATCGATTAGACGTTCGTAAGCGATAGGGCCGGACGGTCTACCACCGCTTTTTATTAAACGATGCTCCCCGGAAATTATTCCGCCATTATTATAGGTATATCTTTACCGAATCTATGCGAACCGGCGTTTATCCTGAGAAATGGAAGACGGCCCATATCACTCCAATTTTTAAGTCGGGAGATAAAAGCGAAGTCAAAAACTATCGGCCTATATCTAAACTGAGCATTTTTGGCAAGCTATTAGAATATCTCGTTTGTCGGAGCGTTTCATCAGCATACAAAAATATCATAATACAACAGCAGCACGGTTTTATTGCCGGTCGGTCAATTAACACTAACTTATTACTATATACAAACTACATAGCTAACGCTCTGGACAGCCGCAAGCAAGTGGACGTGATATTTACTGATTTTTCAAAGGCTTTCGACAAAGTGAATACCTCTTTGCTCTTGCAGAAGTTATACCGTTTAGGCATTCACGGTTCTTTGCTACGATGGATGGAATCATACTTATCGAATCGATCCCAATTAGTCCAAGTAAACGGACATTTGTCTAAAGCCATCGACGTCACCTCCGGTGTGCCACAGGGAAGCCATTTAGGGCCTGTTTTATTCACGCTGTTTATCAACGACATCGGAAAATGTTTCAGGAAATCGCAATTCTTACTTTATGCTGATGACCTTAAAATTTTCAATACGATTGCTTCTGCTGATGACTGCTATGATATTCAAGCCGAACTAATAAATTTACAAGAATATTGCGTAACAAATAAACTGTACTTAAACCTAAATAAATGCAAAACCATGTCTTTTTCTAGATCTCATCGGCCTACACATTACCAATATGATATTAACGCGCATAAACTGGAAAGAGTTTCTGAATTCACTGACTTGGGTATAACATTTAATAGTAAACTTAACTTCAATACTCATATCGAGCTAATGACTTCCAAATGTTACCAGTTGCTGGGATTCATTTGGAGGGTAACGAAGCCGTTCAAGGATTTCCGCGTTGTTATGCTCCTGTTTACATCGCTTGTCCGGAGTAGACTGGAGTTTGGCAGTGTGATTTGGAATCCATGTTACGAACAATATGTTTCAGACATTGAAAGAGTTCAGAAAACGGTTCTGAGGTGGATGCGTTTTAAATTCTTTCACGAAATAGAATTCGCCGATTACAACGCCCAAACTCACTTTTTTAAATGTCAATCTCTGAAGACGAGACGTACTCTTACAGATCTTCTCCTCATTAATTCACTCTTTACCCATAAACTCGACTGCCCTGATCTGCTCAGTTGTTTCCCGCTGAACGTTCCGTCGATCCACAGAACTCGTCGTTGTGATGTCTTCCGCCCGCCGCATTGTTCAACCAATAACGCTCTATTCTCGCCGGTGCCCCGTATAATAATGCACTCATATGTGAAAATCGTAAATTGCTTTGATGGTATGCTTCTAAGTAAATCACAATTCAAGCAACTCGCCTCTGCAA
This sequence comes from Micropterix aruncella, assembly GCA_944548615.1. Taxonomy (NCBI): domain Eukaryota; kingdom Metazoa; phylum Arthropoda; class Insecta; order Lepidoptera; family Micropterigidae; genus Micropterix; species Micropterix aruncella. Next base: position 22,272,343 of record OX155958.1, read on the forward strand.
AAATAACGGACTAAAAAAAAAAAAAAAACACCAAACGGAAATTAAAATAAAATATTTAAGTTATTAGAATAGTATAACAAAATAGGTAAATTATCAATAAGTAGAAAACGTTTTTAGATTTATATCAAATAACTTAATGTAATATTATCTCTAGTACGTAAGACTGATGTAAATCTGTTGTTTTTTCAAATAAAGAGAAAAAAAAAAAAAAGAAAAAAAAAAAAAAAAAAAAAAAAAGTCTTCATTTTTCGGATTAATATATAGCTTATCACACGCACAAATAACGTGGCTTTCTATTGGTAAAAGAATTGTCAAAATCGGTTAAGTAGATCCAGAGATTACTTCCTACAAAGTCACAAACTTTACCTCTTTATAATATTAGTATAGATTGAGGAGGTGCCAGTTTTAATGGGCAAACCCGTAACCTAAAGGAGTTATAACGACATTGTACTATTCTGACTACCATTGATATAAGGCACATGAATTATTGGACAGCACAATCCACAGTCAAATTAGGACAACAGCCCGTAATAGTTCAACGCCTTACCGCAAAAAAAACGGGAAAGTGCACCCAGTAGATAAACCTCGAGGTCGCTTGCTCGGCCTCTACCTCTACTACGGTGATTCAGATTGTACTTATCGCAGACCAAGGCGCTCTTTACCTATCAAGATAACACGGGATTGGTTGGCTATTGGATCATCTCTAAGGATAGATCAGGTCAGGTAGACAACTACCCTAGATTAGTAGGAAACGTATGTTTCCATACTCCCTTGGTGATTGACGGAGTGCACAGTCGATTCACTAACGCTGCACCGTGCACAAACCGCCTAGTTTCACCCGAGTTGTCCCCCCGGATCAGAATATCCGATCCCAACTGTCTACAACTGTAGGTTACAGCCGCAGACAGAGTTCACGGCGCCCTTCCAGGCTAGTCCCTTATCGAGGTAGCTACCGGACAGGAGCTGAACCGTGAGTTGAGCCGACTTAAGAAAACACAGGCAGGCCAACAGACCCAAGCTGGAAGGAACCGTTTAGAACCAATAATAACCAAGAAGCAATAAATCTTTAATGATCCATAGAATATTATATAAATGACGTATTCGTAATAGCAATATATTACATCCAACCATTAGAAAACATGTATAGTTTTCTAATGGTTGGATGTAATATAATTGCTTTAATTGCTTGTAAAGCACGCGATTTTTTCGTGGTTGACAAGCAATTTCGACCTGTATAACTAAGCTGGCGGTGAGCGGTTTCGTCCAGCTTGTGCCACAAGATACATTTTGTTCTCGGATCGGCTCAACTCACGATTCAGCTCCTATTAAGAAGCCTCCTCGAGTGGAAGGCTACCCCGGGTAAGACTCCCGTGTCTCAGGCCTCAGAGCTGGTGGACCAGTTTCTCCAGGCGGGATTGCATCCCGGTGCCACTAGACGGTTTACGCACCGGTTGGCGAAACCAATCGGTTTTGCATTTTGACTAATTGCTGAACCCCCTGGAGACTATGGAAATACACTGTTTCCTAAGCAGCGGGGTAGATGTTGACCTGTTGTCATGCCACTCTTGAAATAACCTTGGGCCACTCGATCCCGTGTGGCACTACGGGCAAAGAACGCCGAGGTCCGCGATACATTCAAACTGAATTATTATTACCGTATAATACAACAGGTAGGTTGCGTAAGCGACTTCGGACCCGTAACCAGTCGGGAGAACGGAGGTATCCTAAAGGCTAATTCCAGATGGAGATATCCTGCCAAAACTGGTAGTTAAAGGGGAGGCTGTCTGCTGAGTACCTTTCCCGGTGCCTCGCCGTAAGGCATTGGTCTCTAACGGGTTGCTGGTGATCTAGACAGTAGATTGTCTTGTCCCCTAGTATTCTACGCTCATCCCACGGCTGATGAAACTGCTAAAGTCTGCGATAACGAATATGATGCTCAAAAGTTAAAATCGCCCTCGTGTTATTACAGGTCTGTAAAAAAATATATACTCGAATATTTCGAACACAGGCTGCTCTACTTGATACTGTAAAAAATACTTAGTTCCTCTTCAACGAACGGCAGAGAACTAAATGCAAAAAAAATTCTCTCCAAATAATTGATTACTTATGGGTACCCCTAATATTTATGTATCTATACGGATAAATACACAAATCACAAATATTTCGTAACAAACCTTTTTTATTACTTGAGCATCGAGGGTAACCGACTAAAGCGCGGCGGCGGCGCAGCGGCGCGGGATCGTTTTAATATACCTGTCGCATTGCGGAGGGCGAATTTTATTCTCTTACAAAACTTGCTTTTCAGCGCGAATATTTTTTTTCTAGTAATTCTAAATACCACAGTATACTTTATAAGGACAGTGTTTTTATTTTTTTTTAATTATTGTTCTTTTCACCAACTTCTTCCTGTGTCACTCCATAATAATGACTATCCCTGTAAACTAGGTTCCACTAATGAGCCAAAGCACAGATGGAAAAAAAATACGACACGGAAAGGGCCGTTTATTTCAATTGTTTTCAGCGCAATGAAACAAGAGGCTCCTCCGCGCGAGAGTTATTTATTGCGGAAAAACTTTCGCTGGGCTCTGATTTAGCGCAGGTCCTGAGGAAAAATGGGGAAAATAAGAGGGCGGGCGAGGCTGTAATCCGTTTTGCGCGACCTCGTGTAATCATGAAAAGTTGCCGTTGCCTTCTACTCTCGCCTTAACGTTCGTGTCGCTAAACGGCCAAATTAGTTATTTCAATCCCAGAGCCGCCACCGTCAAATTTCCGCCCTACATTCACCTATTATACAAAGCGGCAGCGCAGGGACTCGATCAATTTCCAGACAAACTTCCCTTTTCAATTACCCTAGCGTAATTTGGGGTAATTGAAATTTAGACATTTGAACGATTGGTCGTTCTATTCACCGAAAGCTGTTTAGTTAAATAAATTGTCGCCATTAGAAACTTGGAAGCAGCATAAACAAGTAGAAACTAAGAAGCAGATAAAGGTTAAGCGAAAAAACGAACCAATGAAATTAAATTCAATTTGTCTTCAACATATAAAAACTGTGACAGACATAAAATAAAATGTCGAAATCAGAAAGAGAAATATTTTTTTTAAATATCCCAAGAACGTAAAACGAACTTTAATTTACATAATTCTTGCTAAGTCTAAATAACAAATGTACCAATAACAATGTACCTGTATTTTATAAGCCATTTCATTATCATTTTTATTTTTATTCCTAAAGTAATATTTAGTAATTAAAATTAAATAATGAAATTATATACCATATTTATATAAAATAAGAAAAGATTGTTTAAAAAATGACATAAAGTTATAAATGATACTTATAGATGTTTGAATAGTAAAATAATAAAATATTTCAAGTTATATTATCACAGAGGAAGCTAAACACTTGAATTCATGATTGCAATATACTTAATAAATTCATGTACTTACTTAACTTAATAATGTACTTACTTAACTTAATTCATGTACTTACTTAACTTAATAACAACGTACTTAATACATTCATGATTGCAATATTCCTGTTTAAAAACTTTTCCATTCCGATTTGATACTTTGTGATTTGATAATTTGATATTTAGTTTCTTGTCAAGGATTTTAGTTTGATTTGCAATCCGTTAAAATCCTTACATATTTAAGACTGCTTGAATATCATATTGTGAGGCCGCATTAACTAAAGGCCCCTTATTATTTTTGTTGGGTGGTTGTTTTTCTTAACGAAGTTTAAGAGATTATAGCTGACTGTTAGTATATATATATAATGTTAGTATATGTAGTATATATACATATACTGTTGGTATATGTATATAATAAGTATATAGTATATTTAAAACCTTAAAGTAATAGTGATGTTAGAATACTATAATATCAGAAATAAAACGACCTCTGTTATTGTAGTTCTCTTGAGTCACATTACATAGGATTCTGATAGCATATTTTTGGAGTGCAAATATTTTTATCTGATTTTAATGTTTGTCCCCAGAAAAGACTGTCCCCAAAAACACCTTAATATACTTTTGAAATATGCGTGATACTCTTGATACTGCGTGATACTCTTGATACGTGATACTTTTGAAATATGCGACGAAGCAGGTACTATAAAGTTTCGATTCAATATAATTAGTGTGCTCATCCTATCTTAGTTTGTTGTCTAGGTCCTGTATTTAAGCTTTTTGAAGTATATTTCCACCGAGTGACATAGCTACAATTTTTGAGGTATTTAATGTTAGGGAAATACTTTTTAACCAAGTAGCTATTTCCTGTAAATCTTTTTGGATAGCATGAGAGGTAATATCGTAAATTTCATGAGAGAAATTTAAGGTAATTTCATCTGCAGATAGTATCACAGGAAACCCGTGAATTTTCTATACGATGTCATTGATTTACTAGTATATTATAAATAATGTTGAGCCTGATATGCTGCCTTGTACGACACCTTTATTTAAATATTTAAATTTGAGTAATATTTTGTTCTTACATTATTTGTGGGCGGGACTTCAATAACTTGTTTTTTGTTCTGAACATAATATCGAAACCAATCATTGCGTTTTCATAGTATCCCCTACTTTCAAGCGTTCCTAACTGCATTCCATGGCCTACATCAGTGATTCCCAAAGTGATCCAGGTGGACCCCTAGGGGTCCACGGGAGACTCAACGGGAGTCTACAGTGGCGTGAAAAATATGGTAGAAATGTAGCAGCAGGGGGTACACCAAAACAAGTAAAATTTTGAAAGTGTTCTACGAGTAAAATAAGTCTGGGAACCTCTGGCCTACATGATCAACATGAGCTTTACCGTAATAACAAAAAGTGATATTCGTGTTTGCCTTTTTTTTAGATCAGTCATAAATGGTACTTACTCTTGATTTTATTTTAAAAATCAAAATTGCTAAACAGTTTAGAATCTAAAACAATTACTTATCTCATCAACATAAATTTTCAAACGCTTTCTAACGGTGGGAAGGGCCTATACATAGTTTGAAACGTCTTTTTATTCCTCTTTTTATTTATCGGTCACCTTCGCCATTTTAACACAATTCGAGAATACTCTGGTTTCTAAAGATTTGTTAAAAAGATTACTTATAACAATATTCAATTTTTACGTGCATTTTTTATGACTATTAGAGGAATGCCTTAAATTCCCGCAGAGAACATTCTACCTATACTCCTGACAATTTTGTCAATTTCATTTTCGTTTATGGGTAATAAAAACATACTACGGTATTGACTTTCCTTATAATAACAAAAACTATTTCCGAGGAGGAGGAGGAACTATTTATATATGTGAGGACGTTGCAAGGGATAGCCATTTCTAAGATGTTAATAAAATAGTAAATGTAAGCACGTGTGCCACTTTATGTAACTCTTCTATAATAGATATCTTTACTTTTCATGAATACCTATAAGTTTTCCCTATTTAACGATGGAACATTTCCATAAAGCTTTTTTATTTTTGTTATTTATGATCAGAAGGTCAGTAACACAAACATAACTAAATAAGAAAACCGACACTCAGTTAATAGGTTTGTTGTCAATGATTTTTGTCGTAGTTTATCTTGACAGATTTTGATCATGTTGTTTTGGATTATTAAAAAAATCGGCAAAAAAAATATTTTCTTAAATTTTTGTTCAGTTGTTTTTTTTTTCTTTTTTTACTTTTCTTTTATAATGCCTGCGCTAAGGATATTAAAAATAAACCAGTACTTGAAAGCGATAGTGTTTAAACATTTTCCGTATACCATATGGAGCTGCAGTCAGCAAACCAAGATCAGCCACTGCAGTATTCGGGCATCAATGACAGTTAAATAAGAAAATCGACGCTCAGTTTTTCGTCGATGGATTTTGTCGTACTTTATCCTAGCAGAATTTGATCATGTTAGGAATAAACAGACTGTAGTAAAATAACATCCAAAATAATTTTGGTAAATGAAACAAAACAATTTTTTATCTCTTAAAATCCACCGGTAATGAAATTGTAATAAAACTTTTTGCTTCTCCGTCGTTCCCTCATTACTGAGGATCATGGCCACTAGACAACAGTTTGCCTACGAGGCTTCTCCACTTCGACCTGTCTTCTGCATGGCAGGTCGCAGATTGTATTGACCCTTTTGTAACTTCTTTGATGAGGTCGTTCCATCTGGTCGGTGATCTGCTTGTGATTTTTCTTCCCTCGACTTGACCCCCGGGAAGTATTTTCTCCAGATTCTCTGGGTTTTTTTCTGGCAACATGTCCCAAGAACGGCAGGACCCTTCTCATACATACGGTGGAGAGCCTCACTTGGATGCCGAGTTCTCACAGGACAGATTTGTCGGTGCGGCGTGCTGTCCATGGGATTCCTAGCATCACAACACCACATCTCCAGTGCATCGACTTTGGTGCGTATCCGAGCCTTCAGGGTCCATGTCTCCGATGCGTAGAGAAAGATCGAGAAAACCAGAGCTCGAACCAGCCTGACCTTAGTCCGTTGACTTATACCCGATCAGAAGCCAGATGGCCAATCTTGCCATCTGGCTTCTGCATGAGACCTCCTTTTCGCAGTTTCCGTCGTTGCATATCATGGAGCCCAGATAGACAAAGTCTTTCACAGCTTGAAGGTCACTCAGCTCGTTAGTGGGTTGCATGGTTCCAGCCCGGTCCACAAACATGAGTTTGGCTTTGCTGCGGTTTATGTGCAGTCCATACTCCTTGCTTTCCTTCTCCAACCTGCGCAATAGGGTCGCCAACTCGTTTTCATCGTCACCTATGATGGTCGTGTCGTCGGCGAATCTTAGCTTATTTAACCTGAGACCTCCAACGCGAATTCCACCCTCCCATTCGAATTCCAATGCGAATTCCAATAAAACTTTTACACAATTTATTATCAATATATGAAGCATAACAACCAAATGTACCATGTGATTTTGTCACAAATTTCAGCTTGCTGTTCAAACGTGTAAATCTGCCTATAAAAATGGCAGCCTGTGACAGGCCATACAATTTACGGCCACCGCACCAATAAAATGTGTTTCTATATCAAACATAGGACAAGAGCTTTTGTGGTTGTTAAATTTAAAGGCGGTACAATGAGCTGGTAACACGTTTTCATTTAAAATGTAAAGGTCTGGTTATTCCAGTGAGGTAACGTGTTCATAGGTCTGAAAGGAGACTTCAAGACCAATATTATACTTTTTTTACTAGTCACAATCAAAAGCTATTGTCTTTGCTACATTATATAGATAATGGGCTTGATTGCGTTTCTTCGCGAACTAAAATCGGAAATTAGTCTGTGTGAACGAGACAGGGCAATACGCTAGAGCACAATGGGAAATGAACGGTTGTCACTATTTCGCATTAAAACTACACACCAAAGATAAAGCATATGAATCTAATACCGCACTAAATATGTTCAAATTTATTTGGACGAGTATAAGCATGACAGGTAGTTTTTATGGACAAACGTTTTTTTCATATTCCGCTCTAACGTATTGCTCTATCTAGTTCGCTTGTACAAATTTCAGTTTTAGTTCACAAAGAAAGGCAATCGGGACCAATAATAAATGGCAAAACATTAACTGAGTGAATTCATTCGTAACTATATTTGTTAAGCGCCGCCCAACTGCAATAAACCCATTCTAGGCCTAGCGTTTCCAGAGCATTAAAGTCTAGACTTTATATTACGAAATAATGACTTGTCTTATGTGTATCAAACCCTTTTTAAAGACCTTTTACTCTTCTCTCATATCAAGAAGAAACTTACATAGACGAATTATAACGTTTACCTCGATTTTGCAAAATAAAAACATATGACATCTTGCAGCAGACCATCAATTTGTGATCTAGCTCTATCTCCGTATGGTTTGGATTAGCTGGAAATGCCTATGGAAAGAAATAATGGCGGAGACACTTTATTGCATTGTAGACACATTCTTTATATGTTTTTCATTGATCTTAATATACATAGTAACGAGTTTATACAGCTATCAACTCTGCAGTAAACCGAAACGATAAAAGTAATATATATGCCTTGTCACCCTCCCTGCAAAAACTCTTCCCCTTATTGGACACCGGAGAGTCGTAGCGCGTAGCAAAAAATGTAATTCAACGTCTACGCTTGGCGTAGCAGTGTGCGTAGCGGGATTGCAAATAGGAAAAAATAAATATCCCGGCCCGTATTTCAGGAGCATTCGTCACACAGATGTACCCTAGATTATTCTCGAAAGGACAAGGAATACTATCTTATCAAAAATAGGACTTACTTAGCTTCACGTTCCTACTCAACTGATTTTTCTTGAAGCTTCCAACCCTGAAACTTCCCCTACGAATTCAGTCCCTATGACGATACAAACTTATGATTATTTTAACCTTTGATCCTTAAAAATCTGATGCTGTAGGGGTGCTGCCTGCCTAAACTGCGAGACTTGAAGACCTTCTGGTTTTAAATTAGTATTGTGGATCTCAGTAGAGACTTTAGTATAAAGTATTATAGCAAGATCCGAGTTTTAATTTCTCAGTTAGCGTTCATCAGTCTATATTATATAGGTAACTTTTATTCATACGGCATCCTTAAAGTCGTTGAGATATTACGAGCAAAAAAGCAGCTTTTTTTTTTTCAATGTGGAAGAAAATAAAAATTTTATTTGAAATTTCGTTTTTTTTAGACTATTATAAAAAGCTCTAATTGCGCTGTGCCATCTAACAGTAGTTTGCGATATTTTATCTACTACTAGATGGTGCAGCGCGCTCACTGCTTCTCAAACTTTTATTCACAATTTATGTTGCTATTTTTTTTAATTGTTTTTTAACAAAGTTTTTAATGAAATTTGCTTACTAGCTAATACTGATTTGCCGAATTTGAGGATGCCGGTTAATAAAAATTTGCCCCGTATGAAGTGTATATCCCGTTATATTGCTGTGGTTGGTCTTGTTTTGCTGGCTGCAGTCCCGTATGGTGTTCAAAAAATATTCAAACACCATGTCGTACGAATACTCTTTGATTTATGCTACGCTATTATTAAAAGTTATTATTTAAACTCTACACAGATTGTTATGATCGTCACAGGAAAAACTTTCAGTATTTCGCTACCTATTGAAATCTCCTTACCGGAAGTGCCTTTTGTCATTCGTGAGAGAGAACTGCTCCACCGAGTGTGCTACCTGGAAGGAAGAAAAGAAATTGAGCCAGTAACTATGGATTATCCAATCTTTCATTCAGTATCTTTTGATCGTCTGTGGTGAACAGCGGGAAAAACTCCTATCGTAGATGAAAAAATATGTACCCAACCATACCATTTGGATACAATAATGGACAGTGTGCATAATACTTCTAGTACAAGACCTATCAAAAAGGGTTTGCTCTTTCTCTAGCAATATAAAATAAATACAAACGGAGCTGCCATGGAATTCACCGACCGGAGTCGGGCCCATCATAATACTATTTTTTACACTTCTGGGGGGTGAGCAGTGGATTCCGGACTTACGAACCGGCTGTGGTAGGTTTAGGACAGCTGTCTTGCCACATGTGAGCGTTCACCTTGCCACCCATTCACTCCCCCTTCGAAGCCATAGAATTTGAGATGCGCAAATCGCAGTTTTAGATAATTTTTCTAAGAAAGAGTTGATTATTTTTCTGGAAAGGCCAAGATCTTTAAAGAGGTGAAATAGAGATTTAGCTGGCAGGCCACGAGCGCCAACTTCCACCGCGTGAAGGTGAACAGTGAAGCCGTTCCGGGTTACGGCATTTGCAAGATCATGGTATTTATTTAATTTGTACTCGTGGTCTTTTGGGATATTTGATTCCCATGGAACAGTTAATTCTACAATAAGAGCCACCTTCCGAGATAGAGAGTAAAGAGTTATATCTGGACGGAGGGCTGTGCATCCGAGACTTTCAGGGAATTTATACTGCTTAGAGACCGAATCAACCTCCAGAATCCAATCTGTAGCTTTCTCGATTATTGAGAAAGGTTTTGTAGTTAAATGTTTTTTGCCTTTAGAGCCATCCCGCACAAACTGTATTGGGGGTTTGGAGGATACTGTCAAACCCTTGTTGGCACGAGCCACTGAGAGACTAATTACACTGGTCAACACATTTTTTGTCCCTTTAACAAAAGTAATTAAATCTTATAGGAAATTTCACGCTGATTTCAGATATGTAATTAGTTTTTTTCTATTACGTCAGGTTTTTATGGAATTTATGGAGTTTTACTAAAATATATATAAATACATATTTTGTCGTGTGTTATCATTGATACTGAAAAGTCGGATTCTGAGTTCTCTGTGGAGGTGTCTACTTCTGCGAAGCCTCACTTGTTGAACCAAAATGACCTAAATGATCTGGTACGTGACCTGAATTTATCAAAACTGCAATCAGAAATGTTGGGTTCGCGCTTGTAGCACTGGAATCTTCTCGAAAAAGGTACAAAAATCACGCACTTTAGAAACCGGCATCGTCTCTTGGTTCTTTATTATGTCATGGAAGACACTTTATGTTACTGTCAAGACATTGAAGGTCTGTTCGCAGCTCTTGGCTTGCAACATAACGCAGCAGATTGGCGACTTTTCGTAGACTCATCAAAAGTAAGTTTGAAAGCTGTTTTAATTCACAACGGAAATACTCAACCGTCCATTCCCCTTGGTCATGCTGCAAACATGAAAGAGAACCATGACAACATGAAGCTGCTGTTAACAAAGATAAAATACGTAAAATACGAATGGAAAATATGTGGTGATCTAATAAAAGTAATAGGGCTCCTACTAGGAATGCAAACGGGATACACAAAGTATTGTTGTTTTCTGTGCGAGTGGGACAGCAGAGACAGGAAAAACCATTATACCAAGAAGGACTGGTCTACTAGAGAGCACCTTATACCTGGCACGAAGAATGTTTACCATGTTCCCTTAGTAAAATCTAAAGATATCTTACTTCCACCCTTACACATTAAATTGGGTTTGATGAAAAATTTGGTAAAAGGCTTGTCTAAGCATGGAAATGGCATGACTTACTTAAAGCAAAAGTTTCCTAAGATCAGCGACGCAAAAATTAAAGAAGGAATATTCGTGGGACCACAAATAAGGGAGATCTTGACTGATCTGAATTTTAAAACAGTGTTGAGACCAGATGAGCTAGCCGCTTGGTCGGCCTTCAAGAATGTTGTCTAGAACTTTCTTGGAAATCATAAAAGTGAAGACTATATCAGCATTGTATCTGAAATGCTCATAGCCTATAAAAATATGGGATGTAACATGTCACTAAAAATACACTTTCTTCACTCTCAATTAAATTTTTTTCCCGAAAATATGGGAGATGTCAGTGACGAGCACGGCGAACGATTTCACCAGGACATTGCGGCTATGGAGAAGCGATACCAAGGAAAGTGGAGCCCATCTATGCTGGCTGACTATTGCTGGACCCTGCAGAGAGACTCTCAAGATACTCACAAGCGCAAATCAGGAGCAAAACAAATTAAATTGAATTAAATTTGAAATTTTGTCAAGTAAGTACCCGTAATATTATGACAGAATTATGTAAAAACACTTTGTTAAATAATAAAAAAACCTGACCTGTAAAATTTTTTTTTTGTTTCATTTTGTGTTTAAGGATAGTAAATACATATAAAAAAATTAGCTATGCTTTAGGGACAGCACTTTAAAAAAAAAATGTCGACCAGTGTTACCTCGCGAATAACAGCGAGAACTTTGTCATGGCGGTAAGTGTACCGTCCTTGATATAAGGCCACCTTGCAGCCAGCTAGAATGTGTCTAGCTGTGCAAGGGGTATTGCTACAGAGGGGACAAGAACTATCCTCGGCAAAGCTCCAACGAGCGAGGTTACTGGGGTCTGGAAGTGTATGCTGAAAGGCATTCAAATAAAATTTCAGCATCTCTGGCGTCCAGTCATAGAGCATTACATACCTTCCAGTGCATTGGAGGCGGAATGCAAAAGTCCCCAATTGTTGTCCAATCATTCTGGCATTGAAGGCCAATAGCATGAGCCATACTCTTGCTGTCGTAATCTCCCCGCAAAAGAGACTTCTTCAAGTCCACGTCGCTCGTGGTTGTACTGCCATACCCCAGACCAGTGCCATTCTGGCTGATTCCAGTAAGGAACTTTTTGTGGAAGTCTACGCGGGCTTGTAGATCATTTGATTGGTATTACTCTCTTGAGGATCCCGAATAACGCCATTGATTTTCAAGTTGTTTCTCAAGATTAAGCTGTAATGGCCGGGCCACACGATGCGGTGCGGCGCCGCACCGCAAATCTTTCGCCTATGAGTGTGGTGCGGCGCCGGAACGCACCGTTTTGATGCACCATGACGCAGCAAGTTGATGAATGCTGAGGTATTAGATTAGATAGACAGTAATATATTTTCCTGAGAACATAATGGTAGGCCATGGGATGTACGTGGGGATAAGAGATTATACAAATAAGAAAGTTGAGTTGTGAACCCGAGGAAGTTAATAGTAGACACCGACGAAATTGCTTTGCTATTAGGCATTACGTTTAAATCGATCCTGACGATGTTCTGGATTTAATTGCATCATATGCGTATAATCCATATAAACAAGATGTCCGTTGGTTCAAGTAGTACAGTTGGGGACTGGGCTAAATGTAAGCGGTGACTGAGGTGCGAAGACCGGCGTTCGGTTTCTTCACCGCAGACATTAGTGCTGTGACATCACCCACCCGAAGCTACTCGACAGTAATAGATATACGTATGTATGTTAACGAAATGACGCGTATTCTAAGAACGCTGGTCCCCGCACCTCGGCCACCGCTTACATTTAGCTCAGTCCCCAACAGTAATTATTAAACTGTGGCAGTAAGGTGGATCCTGTTCCTTTGTCCTATGCTGTATATTAAATTGTCTGTAAAACTGTCCTGGAAAATTGATTAACTTGAACACCTAGAAATGTGTACGCTTCATATTGGGAAAAGCAACTCAAACACAAAATATCCTAAGACAAACGCCCAATTAGAAGAAGTTAAGCAACAAAAACATATCGGAATAACAATTAGTGATCATCACTACCGTGGATATTTGTATGTTGGACGCCGCAGCGGCACCCTCTCAGGCGTCGCGCCGCCGCCGCTCCGCATCGTGTGGTGCGGCTGTCAAGCAGCCTCATTTTAGTTGCTAAAGATGATCCCAGAAGCCTGAACAATGAGCTCGCGTGTATCGTCTCATATGCACAATGATGATACAATACAATACAATCAACTACTCCAGTTGATAGGCATTCCTACACTTGGATGCGTCACAAAATTAAATGCTAAAAAATAAATTATTAAAAACATAACTATCATGATAGTTGTCATGGCTGTAATATTATATTCAATATTACCTACATACAAATAATCAAAATATACTAATGTGATTTAAGAGTCAGGGAGAATAATATATTAAAATAGAAAGGCAAATGATATGTAGAATAATCAAAGAAAATTTATTATATTGTCAATCCAGCAATATGCCTTTGTATTTAAAAAAAAAATAGATGTATTATAAATAAAATGAAAATTAGGATGTCAGCTATCGTAATACCATTATGTTTAAAACTTTACGAATTTCAATAATCATCAACATGGAAAATAAACTCAGAATTTTCAAACTCCCCTATACCATAAATTGGGTTTCTTACCAAATTATTTAAAATTATCTTTTTAAATTGGTCCTCTCCAAGGCTTTTCATTTGCTCTGGAATCTTATTATAGTAAAACAAATTTTGGTGACATCTGTATCGCACATACATGTCATATCCACTCAAATCAGAGCTACGCGCAGAAAACTTTTCTAATTTAAATATCAACGTGTACAGTTATGTAGTAATCTCATTTTAGCTGCGGCGGTTTCAAATTTCCAAACCGAGTTTAGCGTAGTATACGTGTGACCTAGTTTCGCTTTTGGCGAGATTGTGTGCGCAACATTGCCGTCATAATATGATAGACTACTCAACTTGGAGACAAAAGCCGACAAATAGCCTTGCAATTGCGTCCGAGCTCGTATATACCGCTTAAAATTGGTGTATTAAATTTTCATGCGCGGTTTACGAGTCGATAGTTTGTGTAATTCTACGGTCTGTATTCTGTAAATAAAAAGGGATATAATGGGTATTTTGGCTATTATTAGCAAACTTGACACTACTCGACACCGCGTTAGCACAGTATTACAAATTGGTATACAGATACAATGTTACAGTAGATCAGCTGGTACCCGAGATTTTACGTTTTTCTTGTTCTAGTTCTAAATGTTCTCAAATGTGTATAACTTTGAATTTGAGCAAAATTTATATTTGGTTTTTTAGTTAAATGCAAGACGAATTTGTTTTTTTTTAAATTATTATTTATGTAAGGTAACAGGATTAACTTATAATTAGATACAGAATTCTTGAAAAACGTGTTCTAATACCGATTATAACTTACGCCGTTCGAAATGATTTGAAAAATATTTTACAAACTTAATTGTGAAACAAAATACATACGTAAATATTCATAGCTGAGAGAAAACAGATTTATACCGCGCCGAAACACACTACACTTCACTACAGTCTCACCAACACGTTTGTAGACGGAAAGCGTTTGAAATCGGAGACTATCGCGGTTGTTTGACATTAAAAAAAAAGATAAAAAACGAATTTACCGCGTGAATTTTGTAGCGCCCGACGTTTCGGTGATGTTGCAGCCGCCGTTTTTTAGGGAAGACTAAAGTTTACCCTAGACAACGACGGCTGCAACGTCGCCAAAACGTCGGATGCCACAAAATTCATGCGGTAAATTCGTTTTTTAACTTATTTGTAATCCATTTATACGTATAACGGGAAGTGCAATTTAATTGCGTTTCGTGCATGTCACTGGTTCTTTATGGCTCATTTTAACATTAGGAAATTAAAATAATTCTAACATAAACTTTACTGCCAATTAAGAAGATTATAGCTATGGTCTTGCACGCAACGTCTACCTGAGGAAAATGCTGAAAAGTTTCTATAAATTTCTGCATTTATAGTTAGCCTTGGAGCGCTGCAGCGGTTTAGTAATTGCGTTTCTTCACTGCCTCTGAAATTCCGCCATTTGCCGCATAATTTCAGCGGCTCTTTTATATACGTAATCACTCATGAAGAGGAAGCGTCGGCATTTCCTTTAAATAATACTCGAGAAGCGCGACCAGAATTCGTGAACAGGAGAGACCGCAAAGCGAGGAAAGTAAGTACTAGCACTAAAAATATCCTATGTTTCCATGAATAATAAGTGTTTTTCGCTTGGCTTGCATGTGCTTTTAATATACATGTTTCACTTTATGATTTTCGTGTAAGAATTTAATGCGATTGCATGTTTGAAGCGAATATCTAGCAATTTAGATTGAAATTCAGAGTGTAGACTAGCATTTACCGCAGGTTTTACAACACCCTAACCTGTATTCATTAAATAATTGTGAAATTAAAATGGCGTGTAATGGAATTTCAATTCAATACACTGGATTCAATTCTTTGACTTCGCTATTGTACAGTCGCACAAAGTCAAATAAAGAAATCTTCTGTGATTGCCTTTTGGGTGGGTATCTATCTACATATAGAAACAAAAAAAACAATTTTATTTACAAAAAAAATATTATAATTATTGTTACAGAATGATTTTGCGTCACTCCTAACTAGGCAGTGCCTGTTCCAAGGAAAACGCCAATTTTATATGATATTATTTTTAATTTTAAAGTTTAGTTTTATGAAGATGTTAAGAAATTGATATTGTTATTTTTTTTAAATATATTACTTTTTTTTACTTTCCTACGACTCACCATTTTATTGCTATTCTGTAACGAAGAACTGGCGATTTTACAGTAGTCTTATTTGTATATTGAAGTAGGCGCTCGTGGTCTGCCAGCTAAATCTTTGTTTCACCTTTTTAAAGATCTTGGTCTATCCAGGAAAATAATCAACTCCTTTCTAGAAAAATTATCTAAAACCGCGATTTCTGCATCTCAAATTCTATGGCTTCGAAGGGGGAGTGAATGGGTGGTAAGGTGAACGCTCACATGTGGCAAGACAGCTGTCCTGAGCCTACCATCGCCGGTCGTTAGTCCGGAATCCACCCTTCACCCCCCAGAAGTATAATAATTATACATGATGGGCCCGATTTTTGGTCGGTGAATTCCATGGCAGCTCCGTTTGTATTTCATTGTGCTTTGATTTGAACAGCAGTAAGATTCAAATAGAAGCAAATCACCTGTTTGGACTTACAAAAAATGAGCAATTTTCTTGCTAAGAATAAGTGTGCTAGTAAATTTGATTTTACTACTCAGAATAGTGTAGACATTCGTTAAGGATGTTCCTATGTTTTGGTATTGATTATTAGAGTAATACTTTGCTCGATTCCATAGTAAGTTTTGGTAACCCTTCTGCGCCCGCGACATGCAGGTGGCGGTGATAGCATTGTTTGATGAAACTAATAACAATTTATTTGGCAATCTAGTAGGTGGAGTCATAAGAAACTTCCGACACAAGTAGGTAGAATATAATGTATGTATTTACACACTATGAGTCATCGGGACAAACTTTTTTTAGTCCCAGGGACAACTTTCAAATACCGAGTTTTTAATTGCACTAAATAGATCCAGTTATTCTAATGACAACTCTTTTGTGTGGTGCACGATACATTAAATTTTTGTTCTAACCCCTAAACTGGAAAGTAAAAAAGTGCATATTCGGCAAGTGATGGTTTTGGAATTTAAACAAGGCAATAGTGCTACGACGACAGCTAAATAGGTATGCAGTGTATAGGGTGAAGGACTAGTAACCGATCGGGCAGTTAGAAATTAGTTTGTCACATTTCGTTCTGGAGATACGACCCTAAAAGACGAACCGAAGGCGGGACGTTCTTCCGACTTTGACGATGACTTTAAAGGCAGTATTGAAGCAAAATCCACAAAATATTCAGTGTATAGGGTGAAGGACTAGTAACCGATCGGGCAGTTAGAAATTAGTTTGTCACATTTCGTTCTGGAGATACGACCCTAAAAGACGAACCGAAGGCGGGACGTTCTTCCGACTTTGACGATGACCTTTAAAGGCAGTATTGAAGCAAAATCCACGTCAACCAGCAAGAGATATAGCAGAAAGGCTGAATATATTACAATCAACTGTTTGCCGCCACCTGGATAACTTTTAAAAAATCAGCAAGTTAGGATTATGGGTATTTCAAAATCTCATTGAACGAAATAAAGAAGATCGGATGTTAATTGCCACAAGTTTGCTGTCACGTGACGAAATTGAGCCTTTTAAACAGGATTATAACACGTGATGAAAGATGGATTACCTATGACAACATCGTCAGCAAAAGACAGTGGGTTGATAAGGATCAACCACCCCTGCCAGATCTGCTATTAAACAGCTATGGAAAAAAGATTTTATTACAGGTATGGTGGGATTGTCGATGTATAATTCATTACGACTTGTTGTAGTCAAATTTAACGATTACTGCAGATACTACGCTAAGGGAAGCTAAGGGGCCCTTGCTGAGTTGGCCACGAAGACCCATTCTGTTCAGGGTTGGTCACACTCACGGGTCAACACCCATCCGACGGCCTCCACGCATGAAGTGCGAGCCTGGGTAGGACTCTGGCCTTAGGGATAGTTTCCCCTAGGAATCAACCTTCTGGCGCTCCTGGATGGTCTGCGCACCGTGCGGCATAAGCCAATCGATTGCGCACTCTGACTAACAGTCGGGGGAGTCTGGAAGCAGTGCTGTTTCCTATAGAGCGGGGGTGCTTCCGGACCTTACGGCGACTGCTCTTGAAACGACCATCGGCTACCCGATCCTGGGTGAACAGCTGGGTAAAGGATGCCGTGGTCCGCGATAGATTCGGTATACACCGTTTCACCGCTTCGTAAGGGAGAGGACCGCGCAAGCGACCTCAAACTCGTAACCAATCGAGAGACTGGAGTAATCTGGTCGCAATTGGAAGTAAGGGCGTGAGTGTAAGCCCGCTGGGTAACACTCCTGGCTTTCTCGCAATTAAGGCGTTGGCCTCTCACGGGTTTGTGGCGGAGCTTGACGGTGGACTGTTCTGTCTAAGTCTTCTGCGCTCACTGGAGATTGAGATGTTGTAGTTGGCAACCCTAGTTGTAGATACATACTTTCAGCAGCTGCAAAAGATTGCAAGGAAAACTCTATAAAAGGCGTCCTGCACTTGTCAATCGCAAAAACATCATTCTTTTGCATGATAATGTGCGACCACATACAGCAAGGATAACTCAAGAAAAAAATATTGAGCTTGGATGGTCTGTTTTACCGCACGCGCTTTACCCCCGAACTTTGCCGTTCGTCCGTCAGGCTGTCTAAAATTTCTTCCAGTTTAAATCAACTAATTTTTACAAGGAAGGAATCGATAAGCTGAAAGGAAGATGGAAGAAGGTCATACATAATAGCGGTGAATAAATAAGAAAGTAATTTAATTTTGTTATTTAATTAAAGCAAAATAAATGTCTTAAAAAAACGGATGTTATTTATGACTCAACCTAATATAATAACATCGAAAAGGAGTTTATGAGTATTAAACCCATGTTTTAGCCAATGATAACAATAATAACATTAAAGCGTTAGTGTCATCTATCGCATTTTTATGTAGGCAATTAATTACATCAACCAAAATAATACGGAAAGATTAGATCGCCCTCTATTAGACTTGATGAACATTATTTGCCTATTTATTATTAATTGAAATTTGTAACAAAAGAAAATTAATATCCTTATGTACATAATATAAAAATAATAAGAGCTAAGATTTAGAAATTCGATTGTTATATTAAATTATTGTTTTATTTTGTGATAGTGTAACATACAGAGTGTTTTTAATTTGTGCTATTCCTTTTAGTAGGTGAATCAGTACGACGAAGTAAGCAACTTTTAATAGTTTTTTTTTGAAAAAATAAAAAGTATATGTTTTCCCATAAAAACATTATTAAAAGTTTGCTCATTTCTTCTTATTGATTCATTCACTGTAGGGATGTCACGAATTAAAATCTCACCCTGTATGGCCATGTTTAGTACGCCATACTATTGCAATGTAGTACGGCTACTAAAAATGAGAGAAGATAAATCAATGTTTGGAACTATAAGTGCCATCTACATGTTGCGTTTCATAGTAAAATCCTAGCTGCCAAAAGATAGTACGGCATTGAGCAATCTAATACCCTATATAAACAATGCTTTTGTCTTCTTTTCCTGTGAGTTTTAGAATCTTTTAAATTTTTGAAGTTCTTAGACCCAGCATTTATCTCCCAAGTCTTCTTGTTTTGAGTATGATTTGATACGTGTTGCATTCAACCTATCTTCTTCTTCAGTTGTGCATGATTCCAAGGTGTTTAATTTGGTTAATTAATTATTTTTTATTTTCTACTTTGTTTCATTTCCATCCCCGGAATGCCTGCCTGCGATCTGCCGCCCCGCATGTTAATCTAACGCTGCGGTGAACGACGCGCCACGTGACGTCATCAATCGGGTAATTGATTGGGTAAACGCGCTGTCGATTGCGCAATTAGGACGCTTGCTGCCTGCTGGACCGCTGCTTCGCGTACCCGAAGCGGGACGCGCGCGACTGCGGGTGCCAGTTCGCGCTGCTGCACCGCGCCGAGGGCGAGGGGCACGGCGAGCTGTGCCCCGCGTTCGGGGGCGTCGGCGGCAGGACGGATAGCTAGCGAAGCGAGTCCCCGTCGCCGCCGCCGGTGGCGCGGGGACCGCGGCCCTCAAGAGGCCACGGCATCGAAAGCCCGCCCAGAACACACTGCTATCACGTGCAGGTACACCACCAACATCTTCACACTGTTGCACCTTAGTAGGAATAAGTTAATATTTAAAACACTTTTTTTAAACACGCTTTTTTTTATTCTCTGTCGCGAGCCAACCCTGGGTGCAGCAGCCATGTCATAGTGGAACTACGAACCGGCTATTATAATTGCATTCTATACAGACCTTTTTGTTTGTGCTATTAACCGTTTAAGAGTTCCCTCGTTGTAAGCCAACCCAACATAATTGAATGCGTATACAAAATTTCGTTTCTGTGCTGTTGACCGCTGAGGAGTCACTCCGTTGGAAGCTTACCCTGGGTGCAGCAGCCCTGTCGCGGTAAAACTTAGAACGGGCTATCATAATTGAATGCATATACAAAATTTCGTTTCTGTGCTGTTGACCGTTGAGGAAACCCCTCGTTGGAAACCGACCCTGGGTGCAGCAGCCCTGTCGCAGTGAAACTTTGAACGGGATATTAAAATTGACCGTTGAGGAGTATTGTCGTTAAAAGCCAACCCTAGGTGCAGCAGCAATGTAGCAATGAAACTTAGAACTGGCTATCATAATTGAATGCGTATACAAAATTTCGTTTCTGTGATATTGACTATTGAGGAGTCCCCTCGTTAAAAGCCAACCCTATGCTATGGAAGAGTATCCTCGTCGGGAGCCAATCCTGGGTGTATAATCAGGTCATGCTCCCCTTTAATCATGTCATCGGAACTGAACTAACATGTACAATTTCAACTTCATATGATAAGAGGTAGTGGTTCCAATTCAGATCGCAAGATTTGACCTGAAAAAACTAACAAATATTGCAAGGTAAATAAAAGGCTGTAAAAATAGGGGGGGGGGCACCTGCTACCTAATTTGACTTTTACCCTGGAAGCACCTACTCGGTGTCCCGTTCATAAAGTCCGGAAGCAGGGCGCATCCGAAAAGTGCGCGAGGACCGCGGCTTTCACTAGTTCGCGGCATCGAAAGCCCTCCCAGAACACACTGCTGTCACGTACAGGTACGCCATCGACAACTTCAATTGTTGCACCTTAGTAGGGAAAATATGGGGTACCTGCTCTCTTGGTTAATTGTATTATTTTTTATTTTTATTTTATTTCAAACCAGTTGATAGGAATTCCTACACTTGGCTATGTCAAAACTAATAAAAATAACAAGTATAATATATAAATAAATACCTATTAAGGTATAAGATATGAATATCGGTATTGCAAGGTATGAACGTTGAACATCCAAGCGCAGATTTTCTAGGTAATATAGAGGAAACAACATTTTCCAATATTTTCAATTAAAATTCTTACATAATTTCGTATAATTTTCATGTGGACAATAGTACTAAATAATCAAACAAATATTGGATAATTTCACAAATTATCATACGGGAAAATATTTTAAATAAAAAACAAAAATACAAACATATCAGTAGGTAATAATACTTTTAGTCAATAGCCAATAAATAGAAGAAAAAAAACGCAATTGTAAAATAGTCAATAATAGAAAGAATAAGGAATAATAATAGTCAAGTTGGTCAATAGAGCTGCAAAAAATTGATATTGTTGAAATCCTCAATGCTATAAATGGGGTTTTTAGTCAAAATACCCTGTACCTTTTTCTTAAAGTAAACCTCCCCATGGCCCCTGATGTGTAATGGAAGTTTGTTGTAGAATAAGTAAGATTGACAGAGAAAGCTATTGCGAACCTTATTGTGGAGCACCTACGTTGCGTCCCGTTAATAACGTACGAGAGCGGTGCGGATCCGGAAAGTGCCAAAGACCGACGCTTTCTCGAGTCCTCGGCATCGAAAGCCCGCCCAGAATACACTGCTATCACGTGCAGGTACACCATTACCTTGAAATGATTGCACCTTTAGTTGGGAAAATAGGGGATACCTGATAGCTAATTTAAGTGTATACTCTATTAATGGTTAATAATGTACGGGAGCGGTGCACCTTAGAGAAGGTACAACACCGACACGTCTTTATCCACGTGGTTCTAGTCTAATATATAGCCATATATCTAATATATGTATCTAGGATATGAATATCTTACATATGTCCATTCATATAATATATGTCCATTAATATACTATATAGTAATTGATATAATATATGTCCATTAATCCTACTAATATTATAAACGCGAAAGTTTGTATGTATGTATGGATGTTTGTTACTCTTTCACGCAAAAACTACTGAATGGATTTTAATGAAACTTTACAATAATATAGCTTACACATCAGAATAACACATAGGCTATAATTTATAAAAATATAGTGTGAATTATCTAAAATATAACGATAACTGTCAAGTAAGTAGGAAAAAATCTAAGAAATTGACATTCGAAATTTAAATTCCATCCTACTATCCTAATAATAATAATAATATCCTACTAATATTATAAACGCGAAAGTTTGTATGTATGTATGTATGGATGTTTGTTACTCTTTCACGCAAAAACTACTAATTGGATTTTGATGAAACTTTACAATAATATAGCTTACACATCAGAATAACACATAGGCTATTTATAACACAATGACATAGGCTAATTTATAAAGATGTATGGTTTTCTATCATCATTATCACAATTTTCCATCACCACGCGGGTGAAACCGCTAGGCGCAGCTAGTATAATATATTTTTATTAATATATTCCGAGAATTGAATGGGATGTATATATCTTATATATAAAATTCTCGTGTCACAATGTTCGTTCCCGTACTCCTCCGAAACGGCTTGACTGATTCTCATGAAATTTTGTGAGCATATTGAGTAGGTCTGAGAATCGGCCAACATCTATTTTTCATACCCCTTAGTGATAAGGGTTGTCCACCCTAAACATTTTTCTTTAATTTTTAGACATTTTTTTAATTTCTTTATTTTTTTTATTATGTCGCATTAAAAAATACATACAACCCTAAATTTTTACCCTTTTATCACCAACCCTTATTTTTTAATAGCCATTTTAGTAATTTAATCATTTTTCATCCCCGGTCGATAACTGATCAATCGTCATTTAATTAGTTATCCCCGCCAGTTGTCTACAGGTGTCACTTCTCACCCAGTAAACAGCACGGAGTAGGGATGAGAACGAAGCCGGTCTCCTGTTTCTCTCACACAATAAGACTTCTCTCACTCCCTATACACAGTTGTCGGCCATCATTATTGTTTATGCATCAAGTGTAGTAGTAACGTTGACAATTATTATTTTGCTATCTCAGTGTAACTCTCATATTAACTATTAATCATTCCTATTTTATTAATAATAATAAAATTATCAATTTAGAGTGTATTTTGCACGATTAGTTAATCAAGTGATTTTCATCACCTCAAAAGTACTCAACACGTGGCACGAGCTTCCACCAACAACGGCTTTTGTGTTGTAAGTATATTTTTTTTTAATTAAATCGAAAATGTTGTTGGAAACGGTCTAAAAAGATTCGGTGGAATTTAATTTTTATTAAAATTGGGCAAACTTTTTTTGGTATTAATTTTTTTTTTACCATTTCTAACCATATATTTTCGATATGATTATGAAAAATAAAATTTTTCGCTTTTGTAAAACAGTCTAATGTTTACATGAATATGTAAATGAATGTGTGTACAACCAAATATTAAATACATTATAACTAGGGTCAAGATTTTTGCCGTGATTTCATTTTAACATTTTACAATTAATGCTCTTAAGGTGACGCTATTGGCTAAATCAAATTCAACTTTCTTTTGAGATAGGCGAGGGGTGAGATGAAGCGGGGTACGATTACGGTAGGGGTATTTTTTAGCGCCCTCTATGAGTACACGGTTATAACTACTTGATTGCGCGCGACCACCGCGTAAAATTAGCGCTGTCGTCGCTCACGGCGCCATAGCGACATGTGACGTCGCCATTGGGACATGCGCTCGCAACCTAAGGTCGCGGTCGGCGCCGCTGTGGAAGCAGTTTTAATCTATACTAATATTATAAAGAGGTAAAGTTTGTGACGTTGTAGGAAGTAATCTCTGGATTTACTGAACCGATTTTGAAAATTCTTTTACCAATAGAAAGCCACGTTATTTGTGAGTGTCATAGGCTATATATTAATCCGAAAAATATAAAGACTTTTTAGTGGTAGTAGGATTTCCAAAGTAAGTCGGAAAAAACGGTCGAACGAAAACGTTTCTAACTAACGCTGCCTTAACGATGAGAGATATATGATTAAGTTTTAGAAAAAAGGTGTAGAGCTTGATAATGCCTACAAAAAAGTCAGCGACAGCATATATGTAACTTTTATATTTAAGTCACAAAAAGTAGTTTTTCAAATTAAAAAAAAATAATTTAATCGTTAGGTCATGTTTATTGGTCATATTATCAACAATTATGAATTATTATCAAAATAAGTAAATTTATCGTATTAAGTGTTTAAAACAAAACACTTTTTCCTTTTACTGCATAAATAGTTAAAGACATAATACGACATAGGTATGGAACCGCGACCGTGTCGTCTATCTATACTAATATTATAAAGAGGTAAAGATTGTGAGGTTGTAGGAAGAAATCTCTGGATCTACTGAACCGATTTTGAAAATTCTTTTACGAATAGAAAGCCACGTTAATAGTGAGTGTCATAGCCTATATATTAATCCAAAAATGTAAAGACTTTTTCGTGGTAGTCGGATTTCCAAAGTAAGTCGGAAAATACGGTCGAACGAAAAGGTTTCTAACTAACGCTGCCTTAACGATGAGAGATATATGATTAAGTTCTAGAAAAAAGTTGTAGAGCTTAATAATGCCTACAAAAAAGTCAGCGACAGCATATGTCAAACTTTTATATTTAAGTCACAAAAAGTAGTTTTTCACATTAAAAAAATAATTTAAATCGTTAGGTCATGTTTATTGGTCATATTATCAACAATTATGAATTATTATCAAAATAAGTAAATTTAACGTCTCAAGTATTTAAAACAAAAGACTTTTCCCTTTTACTGCATATAATTTTACTTTTACTGCTTAAATGGTTAAAGAGATAAAATACTCACAAATAAGACACTCACAAGAAGACACTCACAAATAACGGTAATATAGTCAAATTGGCATGCAAATACATACATACATATGCAGTAAAAATATAACCCGTCTTTTGGCAGTTATATATCATAGCACTCAGTACTAACCAAACCACACTCTTAATTTCATAACAAGTAGGTAAAATGTTTTACCGCCCAACGAAGTGGGCACGGGTCAGCTAGTATATATATATATATATATATATATATATATATATATATATATATATATATATATATATATATATATATATATATATATATATATATATATATATATATATATATATATATATATATATATATATATATATATATATATATATATATATATATATATATATATATATATATATATATATTATTTTATTTACATTATTAATGTTACAATTTAAATCAGCAAATATTATGTAACTAAATTACTTCTAGAAATAAATATTTAATCATTATATAATTTTCCGATGTCGCCTAACTAAGCAAAGATTGTTTTTGGGCGGACATTCAATATACATAGCTACATACGTGTGTGAATACGTTATTCTGAAAGGTATAATATTTTTTTTAAATACATAGTTAAAAATTAATAAGAAAGTGATTACAACAACCACAAACCACGATCCTATGGCATATTGGTTAGGTTGCCTGATCTTACATTGCAAGGTTCCGGGTTTGATTCCCAGCTGGTTCACCATTTTCTATTTAAATAAAATTAACGGAAATGCATTTTAATTATGTCGATCGAATGCAATAACAAGAAACACACTGACATGTTTCACCCAAAACATACGTATAAATACTCTATAGTAGGTTTGGTTGTAAGATATTGACGTATGATAATAAACCTTATTACTGTGAACTTTTTCAATAAGGAGTAGAAGCGAACAAACAACCAAATTCAAAAATTACAACGTTGTTGAATAATGAATATGAAATATCGCCTCTTTTTATATAGATTATTTATTTTATTTAACGAGATACTTACAGTGCTGAAGTCAATATTGCATAAATGTTATGTTACATACATATATATGACCAAAAAGCACTCTCTTATTAATAAATTATATATTATTTTATTAATAGTTATTATGGTATATTTTATTTTACTCTCATCGTGTTAAAATGGATGTTTAGTAAGGGTGAGTACTTGAATATGTGGAAGAGTGTATGTGTATGAGGATATGTCTGTATATGTATCTTTAAGAAAAGTATGTTGTATCTATCGTATAATTATAAAATAGTCTAGCCTAAGCTGTTGTTTTTCTTACACAACAACAACAATAGCATCATTAATATGACATGATAATGTGATGAGTTACTGACCTGATTAGTATTAAACCTTATATGTCTTCGGATGATGAGTTAGGCATGAAGAAGCGCTAACAGTTAATTTAATTACTATTTCTGGGATGTCAACTTTAGTAGGTATAAAATATAAAGGCCTAATATCGAACGCCATGTATAAATGTTTAGAATCGGCAGTTCAAACTTCTTCATATCATCTGTAGGGATGGTATATTCTGTGGTAGGTTCTACAACATAGTATTTGCAAGACAAAGGTTTGTATAGATAATATGCTAATGGTTATGCTTGATGGCCAAGTTCATTTTAGGTATGTCCTTAGAATCAGGGAGTTGATCCGAGTACATCCTTATTTGAAACATTTGGAGATTCGTTATGTAGTCTTTGTCGTTATGCTATAAATCGTTTATAATTCTGTGTACGAACTTTTGCTATATATCTTGTATTTTTTGTTGCAAATAAACTATATTATATAAAATATATAAACGGTCTGTTAATTTCTATGATACTTCGTCCAAATATTTGGCGATAAAACTTAAAAACAATAAATATTTCAAAAATATATATTTATATTTAGGAAAATATAGCTATTTCTTGAAATATTATTTATTTCTATACATGCGAACATCTCTATTGACATTGATATTAAACTGCTTTTTTTGAAGAGCTGATTGCTTAAAAATACCGATTATAAAACCAATGGTAATAATAATAGCATTAAACTATTAGTGCCATCTATCGTATATTTATAAAGGCTGATTAAAATATTATAAAAAATCATCTTTATCCAGATTCGATCTAGGCACTCCTCTTTCTATTGAATATTTACCTTCAAATGTATCATTTTCCGTATTTAATTTTGAACCAATATGGAATTATCAGGCTCTCATTAAGGTGTTGAACCTTTCTATTCTTAATGCCATCATTCTCATATCTAAATTCAGCTAATTTGTAGCTTGTTTTACGCAGAGCGGGCGGTGCCAGACGATTTATGAGTTTACTAGCTCGCTTTCACGGTCATTCCGACATAGCCGTACGCCGAACCTGTTAATCTCACCAAACATTCTGCTTTATGTTTCTAGTTCACGCGGTGGCCACTTTACGAGCGGGGTCTGTTTTGGCCGGCAAACAACACTTCTCACCTTGTTTTATTCGGGCGCCCTTTACGGGTCAAATGTTATTAGACATAATCTTTGTTTATTGGCTGACCTCACAATAAAAGGAATCGGGCATGATATTGACGGCCAGTGTTTTTCTAATTTTTCTCCAGCGAACGGACGGACTGACGGACGGAATCGTCAATTGAGACTTTTTATAAAGTAAAATTCCTAAAAAGCAATCCACCTGTTTTGAGTAATAGAGTAGAAATGCGACATAAGTACCTACATATGTTTACGATTTAATAGTAGGTAGTCGATGGGGCAATCACTCTATTGAGGCAATCAAGTGATTGCACCATCCATGTACGGAACAATTGAAAAATAAAACACTGCTATTTTCATAAAACGTACCGACTATTAAAAATTTAAAACCCTTATTGTAGCCACACAATAAGAATTAAACCAATGGATAGATCGATTCAATCAATATCGTACGTTTCCATTATTACAATTATTGTAATGTATGTCATAACGTATCGTATCAGACGTTAATATATCTCATCGTAGATAACACAATGTCTGATAATGCACACAATGCTGCACGACTCTGGAATGCTTTATCAAATAACGTTAGAACAGCCCCCAGCATCTTCTCGTTCAAGGCCAGGCTCAAGGAGCATATAATCCTTACACCATAACTTAACCAACCCTCCTCTTCCCCCCTCCTTTTCACTTCCCTGTCCTTTCTTCCTCTCCTTCCTTTTCTCTGCGTCTTTATTTAATTTTAGTAATTTGTTTTTTTTTGTTATGTTTTTTTTCTCGTTTTCTGTTTGTTTCTTTTTTATCACTTTAATTGTTATTGTTCTTTGTGTATTTCAATAATACTATATTGATTTCAAAAATACTGTATAGATTTCAAAAATCGTGCTCTATTTTAGTATATATGTTATTAGTTCCTCCGTTTCTTCTCGACCCATAGTCAAAAGTGACTAAGTTAGGTTTTTATTTACTCTGGTACTAGTCCTAGATTATAGTCCTGCGGGAAAAACACTATTCATTTTGCAACAGTCAAGGAGCAATGTAAGAAAAGTGTTTTTGTGCACAACTTGTTCCCTTTTTGGGATTAAGTGCTGTCTGTTGTTTTTACTCGTGTTTACTTAGTGGTGTGTTGAATATAAATGATAATCCTCAAGATCATAATAGTAGAGTACCTTAGCGTATATCTGACAAACGTCTAGGACTTTAGATTCCTTGTACAAGCACTCAGAAGGATAACGGAAGGGCTTTTTGTGGACTACTCTTAATAGCGACTTTTGGGCCTTAATATTTAATTTAATAAATACTTAATAAATAAATGAAAATGTTTTCTAGTTGATACAAATTTATTTAAAATTAAGTTAAGATAGATGCCTCCTTGATATTCCTCTATCAGATTCAGATTTATTTTATTAGTATAATGGTATAGTCATACATAGACTTAAGTATACAATTTTTCTATAATAATTAAAACGTCAGAAAATATTGAAATCTCTGTGTTTTTTAAGAAATAAATAAAAAAATATTATAAAGACCCTTTCCATCTTGTCGCTCAGGGTTGTCACAAGACTTTGATACCAAGACAATCATCTTATACAGTTTCGCCAATGCTCAAGGAAGAACTTCCTCAGACAGCGAGGGCACTGACAAACCAGTGGGCTCCCCTCACCTCCTGTATACCATATTTGGATGAATTACTCAGCAAGAATGATTACAGTTCACCTATACCTAATACTAGTTGTAGTTCTTTTTGGATCCGTGGAGCCTTTTGGTAGCTAAAGGCATTTGTGTAGTTGGACCACTAAGTGCCATATTTCGTTTTCAGGGACTCTGTGTCCTAGGCTTCGGCTAGTGGATCAGTTCCCCTGGGGGGTGGCCTTCGGGCGCTGCTGGGAATTGTGTGCACCGTGCGGCGTCAGTCGACTGCCAGCCGACTGCTTGCCAATCGACTGTTGTACTCCGGCGAACAACTGGAGGAGTCGGGGACGGCATACAGTTTCCTAAGCAGCGGGAGTGGTTATTTACATTATATCAACCGCTCTTGAAACGACAAATCGGCCACCCGATCCCGAGAAGACGGTCGGATAAAGGACACCATTTTCCTCGATAAATTTGAACCGAATTACCCCTAACATAAGGTACAGGATCGTGCATGCGACCTCGAACCCGTAACCAGTCGGTAAGTTGCGTAGCTAGATTAGTAGACTGTGTTGTCTCTAATACTCTGCGCTACGCTTACGGATTGAAAGAACGATCGTAAATCGCTATAGCCTTCTGGGATGACGGGTTCACCCGTTGTGGATAATACATCGAAAAGACTTGTGGAGCCTTTTTCCCTTAGTAATCACTGGGATTGGGTGGCAATCAGGTACTTTCTGTGGAAATCACCACAACATCTACCTGCTTTCTTTAAAAAAACAAATTGTATTTACATACTACCCCTGTAATTCGGTGGAATCAACGATCCTTGCGGCAAACGCGGGGATTGACGTCCGCCCAGTACCCGCCCTTGTGATTTCCCCCTAGCAAACTGCAGATACACAATCGCTTATACATGCGGTCTACAAGTGCAGGCAGATTTCTCTGGGGCCTTCTGAAGTAATTTATCCCTTAGAGGAGGCTGGGATATGGGAGCTGCCGCACGAGTTGGGCCGACCAACATCTCAAACTGGCCATCTAGGTGTAAGCTATATGGAACCTTTCGAGGGGTGATAGAGGAGGAAGAAGTCAGGGCGAGGAGAGTGAGGGAAGAGGAAGGAAGCGGAAACCTGGGCAACGCCGGGCAACATTCCGCTAGTTTTATTATATTGAAAAGCGCCCCAATTTGTCGGATAATAACCACTTCACCCGCAAGACATAAACGTTTAACGTCATCCGTTCCATTCCGAGCACGTTTCTTGATACGATCGTGCTCTGATCGTAATGTACCTATGCGGCAACTAGAAAAATATATTACAATAACTTTAGGGTATAGTAGGCCATGTCAGGGTGAAGGCTGGTCGGTTAGGTTCTCCGTGGTCGTTTGAGATCATGTCCTTACTACCTACCTACCTACCTGCGAATAAATTACTATAATAATATTTGTATTGTTGAGAATAGTTGTGGTAAGGTGGATAGGTCGATAAAGAATAACTCGATCTATTGTAATTCGTATATACGTGTTCCGTTTGTGAGAGTGATGAACAATCACCGACCTATATTTATTTTTGTATTTTATTTTCCGCCTAAAACTGGTGATACTACGTATTCATAGTTTTTTTCAACTTAAAGAAAAACTTTTAACTGTCGGTGATTTGACTTCTTTTATAACAATAGATCGTTTTAAAGTGTAAACTGCATCGCCGCACCTTAACCCTTCAGGTCTCGGCCCCTCAGCTGATTGACAAGTATATATCCCAAAAAAAATTAGTAAAATTAGTAAAAAAAATTAATTATGACAATGACCCATCAAAGCATTAATTACCGCCAAACCACTGTACCCATAATTAAAATATAACACATTAACATAATAAAATATAATAAAATAAAACAAATTAAATTAAAATAAAATTAAAACGGGACCGTCACGCTGAATCGTGTTGTGGCCGATATCGGCCATTTGGGGTTTTAGGGGTTGATAATTATTTTTAATATTTTGTATCTTTATGCCATCTCCAACACCATAACATTGTTATTAGTAAACCCCTCCTCTCGCGAAGTAAAAATTCAGCTATCACTTTTGCCTTTGCCCGACATTTTCGCGCGTAAAATCGACGCGAGTCGACGACCTTGATACAAACGACCATAACTTGTAAACCACTATACGGATCATAAAAAATTACTGTAAAATGATCGCATTGAAATTTGACATATAAAAAAATATAACCTGGAAATTGGGGGAGTCGGCCGTTGGTCCCGCAAGGGATGTTAGGGAGTTACCGGGTTAAAGACCGATGTATATATCTGGAATATTGAAATTTTCAGTTCTTTTATTTCAGTCGCAATTGCAGGCACTTTTCTTAACCTTATCTGTGAACAAGTTGAGTTCTTCGTCAGCAAAAAAGGCAAGATTCACATGGCATAATGTGCGAGTTGATTTTTATTTTGATTCTTCTGCTACTTCATTCCCACATATAGATTTTTTGTTACCATTTGGGTGCAGTACTGTTTGGAATACCTAATGGGAGCTAATGGGCCCATGATGAGGTGGCCACGATGACCCATGTGTTCAGGGTCGGTCACACTCACGGGTCAACACCCATCTGATGGCCTCCACGCATGGGGTGCGAACCTGGGTAGGACACTGGGTCAACCAGTCTCCCCTGGGAATCAAACCTCTGGCGCTCCTGGACGGTCTGCGCATCGAGCGGCGCAAGCCAATCGACTGTGCTCTCCGACTAACAGTCGGGGGAGTCTGGGAACTGTATTGTTTCCTATAGAGCGGGGGTGGTTGCCTACCTTACGGCGACTGCTCTTGAAATGACCATTGGCCATCCGATCCCGGTTCAGAGTCGGGCAAAGGACGCCTTGGTCCGCGATAGATTCGGCGTACGCCGTTTCACCGCTTCGTAAGGGAGAGGACCACGCAAGCGACCTCGAACTCGGAACCAATCGAGAGACCGGAGAAAGCCTACCTTATGGCGACTGCTCTTGAAATGACCATTGGCCATCCGATCCCGGTTCAGAGTCGGGCAAAGGACGCCTTGGTCCGCGATAGATTCGGCGTACGCCGTTTCACCGCTTCGTAAGGGAGAGGACCGCGCAAGCGACCTCGAACTCGGAACCAATCGAGAGACCGGAGAAATCTGGTCACAATTGGAAGCAAGGGCGCGAGGGTCGGCCCGCCAGGTAACATTACTGGCTATCTCGCGGTAAAGGCGTTGGCTTCTTGCGGGTTGTGACGTAGCTGGACGTTGGATTGTTCTGTCCAAAGTCTTCTACGTTCACTGCAGGGCGACAGAACGAAATAATCGTTAAAACGTCCTGTGGTGACGGGCTCGCCCGTTGTAGTTGACACCGCAAGTTGTTTAGAATACCTAAGGAATATTACATGGACTTGCTAGATTAATTTGAAACTTACCGCATGGCAAAACAGTTATTTTTATGTACCTAATGATATTTATATTTTGTAATGTGTAATTTGTTCAATTATCTTTTGTAGTTTTCCAAATTTAGTATTACTGTTTCGTATTTAAATTGCAGCGGTGTTTAATCTGTGTTTTTCTTTTTTCTCATATAATTCATGTTATCTTATATATAAAAATGAATCGCCGTGCGTTAGTCTCGCAGGATCTCGGAAATGACTCGACCGATTTGAATTATTTTTCTTTTATTATGTTTGGCTTGATTCAGGGGTGGTTTACAAAAAAAAATATTTAAGAAAAACTCAATGAAACAGCTGAAAATCGAAAAAATCGAAATTGGTCATTTTGGGAACATTGGCCACTTTCTAGATGGCTATCGCGGCGATTGTATTGTTTGACAGCTACGCTATCCATTGTTATTCATTCCGTACAATGTATAAAATTTCAGAAAGTCGAAAAGTCAAAATATGCGAAAGTCAAAAAAGTCGGAAAAGTCGAAAAGTCGATAAAGTCGAAAAAGTCGAAAAAGTCGAAAAAGCCGAAAAGGTCAAAAAAAGTCAAACAAGGCGAAAAATCAAAAAAGTAAAAAAAAAATCGAAAAAGTCGATAGTCGAAAAAGTCAAAAAGGTCAAAAAGTCGGAAAAGTCAAAAAAGTCAAAAAAGACAAAAAGGTCGAAAAAGTCGAAAAAGTCAAAAAAGGCGAACAAGGAAGAAAAGTCTAAAAAAGTAAAAAAGGTAAAAAAAACAAAAAAGTCGAACAAGGCAAAAAGGTCAAAAAAAGTCAAAAGTAAAAAAAACAAAAAAAGACAAAAAAGTCAAAAAAGAAAAAAGTCCAAAAATTAAAAAAACTCAAGTTGAAAAAGTCGGAAGAATCTAAAAACTCGAAAAGGTCAAAAATGTCCGCAAAGTCGAAAAAGTCAAAAAAGTAAAAAAGTCGAAAAAGCAGAAAAAGTCAGAAAAGTGGAAAAGTCGAAGTCGAAGTCAAAGTCGATTTCGATTTCGATTTTCGAGTTTTGAAGGGTGTAGCTAGGTTAGGGGTGGGGGGGGGGTTGTTGTTATAGGAATAATGATATTAATATTCAGATGAATTACGTTCCTGGCTACTTAACATGAAAGTCTTGGGGTGACACAACCGTTTTTTTTAATGACATAACCACGAATTCGGACTTAGTTTGAGGATTTCAATACCTACTGAAAAGACTTCATGGAAATTTCGATCGATTTGAGTGAGCGTGAAAACAATTCCGTGTCCATTTACAGTGTTCATTACAATGTCGAGAAGAAGAGATAACATAGGTCGACGAAGTCAGTCAATTGTGCGGCAAGCTACTTCAAGTGCAAACCGCACTGATGTGAGATGATTCCATCATCTCGGCCGAAATACAAGATGAAGCTGTTAATCCGAAATTGCTTGCAGTGGTGCCTAAGAATATGATCTCTGGACTTCGCGAAGTTTATAACAATATCTCGCCCTGTTTGCTCGACAGTAACTGTTCCAGGCGTTACCCGAGAGACCTGATTGCTAACACCATCAGGCAATGACGGATACCCATTGTATCGTCGCCGATCAGTTGCGGTCAATGGGCGATCTGCAGTTGTGAAGGTCAAAGGGCAAGATGTAAATGTGGTCAATCGTTAGATTGTGTCTTATTGTCCAAGGCTTTAAAAGCGCAAATCAATGTGGAATACTGCAACTTCATTAACTCGACATATGCAAATACGCAATACGTAAAATAAAGCGATATGGCTGTTTTCACTGTGAGGAATTCAAACGAGGTGTACCTCAGTATCAGACGTGTCGCTATGTCAGCAGCAACGAGGCGATTTGGCGCATCTTTTCCTTTGCGACATACGAAAGACAATCTACAGTTGTACAATTGGTAATTCTGGAAAACGGAATTTAGATTCCCCGTGAGTCTGGCCTTCACGTTGACAAATCACGCGTGTTGGAAGTTTGCGGAATTCACTTGGAATTTCCGTATTTCGCGCATGGACAACTGTATGTCCCGTGTTCGCCAAGCCATCGGTCGGAATGACATCATTTTTGTTTATTTACGCGCCAAAAAACAAAAATAAAAACACATTTTACCAGAATGTTTTGTGTTGAATATGAACTGCATTTATATATTATCATGTAAATTAAATACATTGAATTTATTTCAATCACAAACGACTTTCATTTTAATCACCAAACGAAACTCAAACCGTACATGATTCGGCCATATTATAGATTTCAATTAATTAGATTTGGAAGGTTCATTAGTATTAATAATTCATAGTTATGAAGAGCTACAATCAAATAAATTGTAGGTGGTACGAAGTTCACCGGGTCATCTAGTAGTATATATATACCATATTGTTTTCGTGTTTAGCTCTGAAACGAAAATTCATTAAACGCAGTCTTCTAATTAAGAGTCCAGCGCCCGTAAATGAATCCACCTTCTCATTATTCGTTAAGCTGAACGAGATTAATCCAGCTTGACTAAAAGGTCTCCCTCGCGTGGGCTTTGATACCCAAGTCACACCCGTTTGAATCATTCTATCCTTTATGCACGCTCTTCTCCTCATTTGCGTTTCCAGACAATGAATACGTCTCGAGTTTGCTACGAGCTACGAGCAACGTCTACAACCAAAGTGCTACGACCGATAAGCTACGAGATGCGACATTGCGTTTACCGAGCGACGATCGCCCGCAAAATAGTGTCTTATTTGCATCCAAATATTAGGAAAAATATGTCCGGAGTATGGATATTTATTTTTACCTCTCGCTCTTCTGCGTATGCTTGATTTAGTTCATCCTAGCATCCTGGCAAGTCAGCTTCATGTAAAAATAATCAGAGCTAAGAAACCGTTAGAAAATCCTGTCAGTCTGTAGTCCGTTCTTATCTCAGCTAATATCTTATCAACCCCATAAACAGTTTTTTTTATTTTATTTCTCAAGTATTATCAGTGTAAAAAAAAATAATGACATAATTTCCATATAAAATTTCGTATAGGGAAATGTGAATCCCAGATACTCATCTTTGTCTCGAATCACTTTCGTTTTCATTTCATTTTTTTCTCTCAAATAATAAAAGACTAATTTTAAAAAATATTATATTTAACCCTTTTGCTGCTCTAAACGTATATACTCGTTAAAAAAATGTGTACCCCATACGTTCCGAGCATTCTCGCGTCTTGTTTCAAAATTAAATTAAACAAATATATTACTGCTGTTAAGCAGTAACAGCTGTAGTGGTTCTGCTGTGGAGTGTTACTCGTGTAGACGAAAAAACTCGCTGCATCTAAATTCCTCAAACTGCTCAACACGAATAAACACGCAACCACTAAAATATGAGCGCACAGCGAGCACAAAATCTGAAAATGTATTGCGCAGCGAAAGGGTTAAGTGAATGAATGAATGAATGAAAATCTCTTTATTGCGCAATAAAAATAAGGTACAATGGCGGACTTATTGCTACATTACAATATCTTCCAGTCAACCAACATGCTGGTGTGAAAAGAAGAGTAGGCAAAAAATTAAGTGAATTTAACGAGGAATATTGTGTATATTGGATTAGTTATAGTATTATTTAACATGTTTAGTGATTGTTACTTGTAACGTTGTTTGTTTATCAAATAAAAATATATCTAAATTTCAATTTCTGGAAAATTATTCAAACTAAAAATTATATTTAAATTAATAAGTAAAGGTTATAAGTGCATTTTGATTAAAGTCTGATTTTGTCAACTCCTAAATATAATAATAATTGCGTATCGAAAATCACCGAAAATATTCAATAATCCTTTTGCTCTGATCATATTCTCACCCATTTAAGATATTCGTCGACATGCATAACATTTAGTGTCAATGACAATAAGTCAAAAAACGTTTTAAATGAATTGCAAACATTTCAAAGTGTACAGTTGGGGTGTGTCGACTATAAAGGGCGAACCCGTCACCCCAGGCTGGTATAACGATATGTGATCGTTCTTTCAGCCGTGGGGTGGGCATAGAAAACTTTGGGGTGTGTATAATTGTAAAATTGTTCTTTAGATAGCAAAATGGGGTTTTAAAACCACACCCAGTCGTCCATCTGCTATACAAGTGTTCGCAGATTGCCAACATTTCTCTGTGAATGCTTTTATCCGCCTTGATTTGTTCCATCGTCGAATATGGGCCGCTTCGTTTGTCCAACGTAAGCTAACCCATAGCTACATTCGATTTCGTACATACCCGGGTTTTTGCAATGGTATTACATCCTATAAGGTTTGGAGATCGTTTTTATATTGACTGTTATACATCATTTTTATTCAATCTGTCACGGATAAACATCAAAATCACCTTGTACCAACAGCACCTCAGTCTACCTTGGACAGGGTAACATCGTGTAAACGGTGTAAAATCGCTGAAACCCTTTTTAATCGTTTTGTATAATATCATGCAACCGTGATAGTCTTGATAGTGATTTAATATTAGTTATTTATTTTCAAAACCCAGACTAAAAAAATCTATTGTGTTTTATGGCAAATAGGTCAAAGAAAGACTTGTTAAAGAACGCGTTATAAAACACTTAGCTCATGTTAAACAATACATTTATCTTATTCCCCCCTTCCCCCTTCCTTGCGTCATTATAGGTTTATTGGGTTTTTATTATGATGTGTTATTTTCTGCTGAATTAAAATGTTAGACAAATTTGATACAATTTGCCTTAATAAGTGATTTTAATAATAGTTCTATCTAATTTTTACAGCAAAACATTATTTCCCATTAAGTTAAAGTTAGCTGTAAGATATTGCTTCAACGCAATAAGTTGACCGTTTCAACAAATAAGCGTTTTATTATTATTAACTATCTGGTGCTATCGACATCATTACCAATTTGCTGCAATGTCCATATGATATTCGTTAGTGGGAATGACAACATCAAGAGAGCGTGAGGCTTTAATCAAACGTAGTTATCGGGTGCGAAGAGACCAATTTGCGCCAGTAAGAGCGGTATATCTATTTCTCCATTTATTACACGGTGTAGTCCTGTAGTAATCAAGGTGTAGTCCTCCTGTGGATTCCAAATGACTGAAGTACCAGAAACAGAAACCGGAACTGTGCCGGAACAAAAACCGCTAAATAGAGTTTATCATTTTTTCAGTAGACAAAAAAAAACTGAGTAAATTTTGAACTAATCAATCGTCATATGCTCGTATACTGTAGTATATTATCCTAAAGAAAAAAATAAGGTAATGCCCCTAGATTTCCAAATTCTAAAAATAAAATTGCTTTAATTTGAAGCTACTAGCCTTTAATCAAAATAGAGTTAGCGTTTTCTGATCGTACTTTTTAATCAAACCGTTAAGTATTTTGTCTTTATGAATAGAAACTCCTTTTTATGTTAAAGACCATCAAATGTAGTTTAAAAACTTTATTTTAAAAGAATATACTACGAAACTTGCGGCATTTCGTATCTTCGTGGCGCACTGGGCGTCGCGGCTAGAACAACTGACAATTCAGGGCGCTTCACCTATAGGTGCGAGTGACTCACCGTCTTCATTATTTAAATACATGCTGCTCGCCGCGCTTTAAATTAAATTTTGTTTGTATTGTTCTCTCCCTAACTGGTGTGTCCGTCCACCGCACCAGGCTCGCTCTGTCCCCCCTCCCTTCTTGCTGCCGTTTGCGAATGCTGCATATTTATAGCCTATGCACTACCTCATATTGTTACCTCATAAGTTATTACCTCATATTGGGTGTATTTAAAACTATACACTGAGAAAAATATTGGATTGATTCTTACAATGCCATTCTGTCATTACGGTTTTATACAGAATAACGATGTTTCAATCGTATTTTTGTTGAATTACAAGAAATTTTATTGCAACTCCATTACTCGATTATATGTATGTATCAACGTTTTCTGTACGATTAATACTGAAATAACAGTATGCTGTAGTTTCAACATGATGCATGTGTCAGACTATAACCGTACGTATCGTACTACATGCTGTCATGTAGTACGATAGAAGCGAGATTATGTTTTGACAAAGTATTATTTATGACAAACATTATGACAAAACATTTTGTAACAAAACAATATGTTTTGACGTTACGGCACGGTATCTACCGTCACGCCAACACCGTTACGCATCATGTTAATTAATACGTATGGACCACAGTCCAAGTTATATACGTAACCCTTGTTGAAACATGCCTATTTCCGTGTATTACATGATAATAATTTTCTCAGTGTTTGATTGGACCATTATTGAAACCGCAAGCCTTGTTGTGTATTGATATGAAATACATGTTTAATTGCACAGCATTTCAGACGCATTTTTATCTGTTTTTAGCAGGTTTTGAATAGATATGGTAGCTGAATCGACTGCGTTCTTGTTTGAACTATACGAACCAAAAAATGTAAAAAACA
Organism: Micropterix aruncella; assembly: GCA_944548615.1. Taxonomy (NCBI): domain Eukaryota; kingdom Metazoa; phylum Arthropoda; class Insecta; order Lepidoptera; family Micropterigidae; genus Micropterix; species Micropterix aruncella. The sequence goes on from OX155958.1 coordinate 22,311,063, forward strand.
TATTTAGCGGTTTTCACTTCTGCACTCCTGAATTATTACCTGGAAAACAACATAATTTCTCTAATGTACATTTCTTAGAAATCTAATTCACTCAAAAATTAAGTCTGTTCACATATTAACTTGAGTGAGTCAATGATTCGCGATACATTATTATTTTTCCTCACGACTTTTCCTTTATAATTTCCTTTTCCATTATCGCTACAGCGGCACGTCTGGCAATTGTTTTGAACTTTCGTATTTCTAAATTGAGTGAAAAATTTAGTAGACTCATTTTGTCGTTGATTGCATTATAGCTGGAGTATGATTTGATCATCATCATCATCATTTATTCATTCCATAAAAGCATCTCACATTACTGAGAAACATGTCAAATTTTACATAATCTACCGGATGATAAAACCGCTTTGATTAATTAAAAGGAAAAAAAATGTAATCAGAGGTGATTACATAAAAATAGTCAAATTTACAATATAATCAATTATCAAACAATAAATAATAATCAATACAACGAAAAAGAAAAATTCTGAGACATGCGTAATTAAAAACAATGTCAATAAAATCTAAAACTTAGTGCGAAAGTACAATTGTGGACGCAATATCATAAAAGTCGTCCAGTTTGTAAAGGGCATGTTTGACTAACTGATTTTTCAAGCAGATTTTATATGCTGCCATCTGAAGTCTTCTCGTCGATGAGGCAAAGCATTGAACAATTTAAAACTAATATATAAAAATGTTTTTTGATATTTAGTCAAGCGTACTTTAGGCAATAACACATTGTTTTTATGTCGCGTATTATGGCTATGTCGAGTGAAGTGAAGCTCGCGATTTAAAAGATTCTCTTTGGCGTATAAAAGACACTGATACTACATGGACGACATGGTAAGGATACCAGCTTTAATATGCTCCATCTATTTCAACATACCTGTATTGTTGGTATGTTTTATATTTTACTTTATTCAGGAGAAATACAGTCATACATTTATTTTAAATGCCTTTGAGGATACACTTCCAGACTTCAGCGATCTTTCTTCTACAGATATTCAAATGATAGTCAATAATAAATTGTCTTTTATTTATCCAAAATTGCAAATGTCACAAAATAACACCCCAAATTCAAACATCCCTAATACGCGTTAGCATTAGGTAAAAGTAACCCACATAAAATATGTATACGTTGGTAAGTATATAAATCTCGCTTATTATGTTCTCTCGGCTCATTTTAATGAGCGCGTAATTTAGTCGCTCGTATAGCCACGAAAATGTCGAGCCCGCTGATCCAATAATCCGCAATAATAACATCTCGAGGACGCAGGAGCAAAATATACATAATCCGCCAAAACTGAGGTCATTCTGCGAAATTGTGACGCGGTAATAAAATATAAGATAGATTTATAACAGGATTATACCGAATTTATTTTACAGTAAGAAATTGTATACTTTAGAGTTGGCTAGGAAACTTTATGTTAACGCTTAATGTTAGCAAAACCAAATATATGCCATTTAGTATAAACACCAGACGTCAACCCACTACTAATAGAACTATTGTAGTACACGAATGCGATAGCGTAGTCTTGTAACTGTCAGCCTCTGCAAAGAGAAATATCTTGGAAATATCTAGGCATCACTCTAGATTGCTTTCTCCGTTGGGACTCTCATATACATAACGTGGCTACGAAGGTACGAATACTTGGATATGTTTTCAAAGAACTAAGGAATATTCTGGATTCCAAAACACTAAAAACTGTTTATTATGCTTATGTTAATCACTTATTACTTACGGCATAATTGGATGGGGTGGATGTGGTAAAACCTGCTTATATTGCAAGTTGCCCAGAAATGTATATTAAAAATTATTCTACGTAGACCATATCGACATGCCACTAATTAACTTATAAGGAAGCTAAAGTCCTTGATTGTAGGCAACTTTTTCTGAAAACTTCCCTCTTAAAGCTATTTTTGGACCATAACTCAAATTTAGGAATAATTCAGACCCGAAGACCAACGTGACAAGTTTTAACTTAACCTTTTGCTTATTTGATTCTGTCACCCAACTGGGACAAGCCCGTTCTCGGGAAGACAGGACTTTAATAATACAAACAATTTTGTACAAGTTTTAGTAAAAAGCTAATAAAACTAAATTGCCCTAAAATGTGGTCCTCAAAAAAAATCATACAATTAATAGTATTAAAAAATATTGAAAAATAATATAATACATAAAATGCAATTCCATTATATAATCGGCAATAAATATAAAATAAAATTTTATTAAATAATATAAATAATGTTATACTTGAGAAAAGAAAGAAACAGTCATTAATAATATATGTTAAGTAATATAGAATTTAATATAAAAATACCTAGGCAAAAATAGTACAATGCATTGTCAAAATAATATAAGTGATATATTGTCAAAATAATATAACAAAATTGTCAATAATATAACAAACATTGTCAAAATAATATAACAAAGTGAAATAATTTTTGGTAGTTAGTTCAATGTTAAAATATACTAAACATACATGTTTCAAAATATGTTAATAATTTGTGCACATAAGTTTTACTAAACTATTATTTCTAACATTTGATGTATGGTTAGTCTGTCATGATTCGATTACCATTTTTTAATTTATTTTTGAATTCCCTAAATGTCAAATCCATTTTTATTTCCATATTGATCAGATAGTAAAATCTCGGCGTAATGAAAGAGTAATGTCTTTGTCTAAATGATGTTTTCATTCTGGGTATTATTAGGCTATTTTCTAAAACTTGTCTCGTTGGTATTCGGTTCTGAATTATTCCTAAATTTGAGTTATCGTCCAAAAATAGCTTTAAGAGGGAGGTTTTTAGAAAAAGTTGCTTACAATCAAGGACTTTAGCTTCCTTATAAAGTTTATTAGTGACAATCACAGGCGTCGTCGTCGACAACCACAGGCGTCGTCGTCGAAGACCAGAAACCCATTGGAATCAATTAGTAATATTCGTGTAGATCTGAGCAACAGCATCAGCCCCATAATTGCACATCTTGTGAAAAGGATGCAAGTTTAAAAATATATTTTTTTTATTATTGAAATTATCTTTAAATACTATTGTAAGTTTAATATTTAATTAAAGTAAAAGACCAAAGTTGATTTTCAAGTTCTTGAAGTTTTATTTCAAACCTTGGGGTCCATGAACTAAGAAAGTCCTAGTGGTCCCTGGTCAAGAAAAGTTGGGGAACCACTGATCTACAGCTTTCAGAAGTATTTCCCCACAATAGAAGACCATATAATAAGCTAGAGTGGAAAGAGCATGATAAACTCTAAAAAATATGTATTTGTAAAATTGTGCAATATTACATATCATTTTCTTAAACATATATACTAGAATGTAGTGTTTATTCATATATTTGTATATATTATTACTTATTTTCCACTTAAATTTATTGTATATAATGTAAAGTTTACTTTATTTTTAGCCCTTAATTGCATACATATATATTTTTTTTTTTTTTCTACTTTAAATTTTACTTTAATTTGTGTAACAACACATTTGTTAGATTTAGAAATATTTAAAATTGATCACCTTCGTCAGTTCGCGAGTTACAAAAATACAGTTACTGTTGGTATAACACAGCACAGCCAGAGACAGACCTTCTAGGTCTAGTTGGTTGTGCGATTTCGCCTCATTCGGATATGCTAGCATATTTATATCCATAGAGCTATGTTTTTCGCTATTATAATGTTTGTTCTTAATTATTCCTCATGTACAACAGTATGCATGTCCTTGTATTTTTTTGTTCTTGTACGTTATAAATAAATAAATAAATAAATAAATAAATAAATAAACTGATATTGCCACAGATTCACATAATATAAATATTTTTCTCTAATGGGTAGTTTGCAGTGGACAGTATACTACAACATAAAACACAACAAAGTACCGCATTCGGAGCTTTGCTCCGCTTTCGTCAATAAATTTTAATAAGGAATACTTTTTTATATAGACTACTTTCAACCATGTCAACGTTAAACTCTAAGTAAAACATGTTTTCAGCGACTTCCTGTATAACATATAAAAATTTCTGAATTTATAAAGATTTGATTTAACATTTCGCTATAACATATATTCAGCGACCTTTTGCTAAATCGAGTTCAGCGTCAGAATAAAACTTTTACATGCATTCAAAGGAAATCACACATGATACTCTATACTGACAATTTGCGTTATATATGTTTGTATGTATAGGTAGTCGGTTGAAATGTACCAAATGTTAGTTTGTTTGTTTGTTTTTACTATTTATTGTGAAGTTTTACAATGGGTAATTTATTACCATACTCTGTCACAATCGACCATCGCTTTGCAAAGGATATCGGATTATTAAGAAGTTCAGTTCAAAAATCGTGTTTCCTTTTATTTTAGTTGTCATTTAGAACAATTTCAGTATTCAAAATAAATAATCCAAATAGTAAAGTTTCTATTATTGCATAATGGTAAACGATATGGATACCATTGAGTGAAAGCGATCATTACAATTTAGCATTACCTATGCAATTTAAAATCATATTTTTAAATTCATATTGCTACAACTTGGGTTGTCGACTACAGCGGGCGAGCCCGTCACCTCAGGAAGTTTTAACGATTAGTCGTTCTATCTCCCTAAAAGTGAGCGCAGAAGACTTGGGGACAAAACAATCCACCGTCTAGCTACGCCACGAGCCCGTAAGAGACCAACGCCTTAACCGCGAGATAGTCAGGAATGTTATCCGTGAGTGTGACCAACCCTGAACAGAATGGGTCTTCGTGGCCAACTCAGCAAGGGCCCGTTAACTCATATTGCTACAGTGCCTTTTGAAATAAGATAAAAAATAACTTACTTATTTCAGTTGTTGTCAAATGATATTTCTCCCTGCCGATGATCTCTCTGCCGCTGCCGATGATCCATAGCGGAGATAGGTATATCGCCTCTTACTTCAACCCTTGCGGCTCCGAGTCAAATTACCGATTTATGTCTCGAACTGCGTCACGTGTCACTGCGTCGTGTCACGTGTCTCCCGCTCGCTGAAAGAAGAGGCAAAGCACTGAATCGGGAAAAATTGGTCTCACGGCGTGATTTTTAAGATCTCTTTACCGGCATCTGTTACGGTCTCGGATGGCAGTAACTGAAAAATTGTCATAAAAGTAAAGTAAATTAATTTCCTTAACCGCCCATTATCAGCTGTTTTATCTGATAGTTCGTCGTATTTCTTTTCATCGTGGTTCTGCTGTGTTCCTCGACTTGTAGCTCTGGTAAACTTTGCGATTATACACACCAGCAATATACGAGTCGTTATCATCGGAAACCGACGAAGATATTGAATATTGACATTTTGGATTATGTGAAAAACAAAATGAGATATGAATATATTCCGAGGTGGACGGATCAGTTTCGCAGATTTAGAGGGTAATTTCCACAAACGTTATCCGACAACTTGAGGATTCCATTTCTATTCCATTAAATATAATCCGGGCATAAGCGTCGAAATTTTACGATCAACAACAAGCCAGAAAACCGAAGAAAATATAACCTCTAAAAAGAATTCGGCAGCAACGCAGCGGCGTCAATGTGCGCTCAGTAGTCGATTGGTACGCGGTCAGATTTATGGAAAAACCGGACCAATTTGCCACGAATTACCAAGTCAAAAAAACATATGCCTAGAGAACGAGAAATCCAGGGATATATGGCATCTGAACAATGCCAACTCTCATAAATTTATCTTGTATCGATAGTTACGTGGAGAAACGCTACTTTGCCGTAAATCGATAGTTAGATGTAATTTACTTTAGCTGTGGTTAGAGAAATCAGTCCTTGGAGAGATCGTGTTTCGATAAAACCGCTTGGCGTATTTCACAAATAGGTCATATTTAAGAGGTTTAACACTATCTAAATAATATTTATAATTATTTATGGTATTTACCATATGTATTATTAGTAAAAAAATGAGTTTGATAAATAGAATAAGAAACACGACCGCCGTTACAGAAAGTGTCATGAGTACCGAATGGCCAAAAAACAACTAGAGGGCAGCTCCTCTCACCTCTACTTCCACGTAACTTTTCATTAGATAGTCATGTGGAAAGTACGATAAAATATATTTATTTACGATTTTTGAGATCAAGGGATTATTAGGTATATCATGAATTTTTATAAAGTATTTTTAATTATATTTACTATATAAATATTAATGGTTTTTAACTATTACAAAAGTTAACTATTGTATATATAGGTATAATTATTTATATTACGGTTCTTTTATGAAATATTTGTGGTTTATGCATTTATTCATATTATAGATAAATGTATATTTCTGGAAAGTACTCAAACAGACCTTTCATTTGACACTAAACACGATATGTGTATGTTAATTTATAAACATTTGGACATTTAGATAAGTATTTCACTATTTGGACAGTGTAGGTCCCTATGACACTCGGGATGGTATAACGATTCTAAAAATATCACACACTTCTAAATCGGGTTAAGCGTTTAAGGGTTATGGTGGAATAAAAATTTTGGGTTTCATCATTAATACATAGGTATCGGTTTTTTTCCGAGTACAATTGCGTAGTTTAATAATTTTCCAAAATGTTGGAAAATTATAAAACACGATATTTTAACATAAATGTATTGACATTTGGACATTTAGGCAAGTATTTTTTGACATTTAAACAGTTTAGTCACCAGTGTGGGACACTCGGGAGGACAAAACGATTCTAACAATATGACACACTTTTAAGTCGGTTCAAGCATTTAGAAGGTATAGTGGAATAAAGAAACGGAAAACATATACTGATTTATCCTGAACACATAACACTCCTTTTGTATAGTCATGTACAAAATAGAACTTTACCAGTCAGTAGTAGTGCAAACAGAAATTGGTAAACTAATTGTTTAACTCTCGTAAACCTGTATATTACGCCGTGTTTAGGTATCGACAAGTTTTCAATTATACGTAACGCTTTTATACGTAATGTTATAACAGTAACACTATAGCACCGAATCCCAATGCTTTGTAATGTGGAAACGCCTTTATTCATAATACCAATGAATGTCGAAATGTCAGAGTCATCATTCATGTCCAGGAAAGACTCTTGTATCCTACTTCTTATGTGTCGAAATATAATGGATAGTCCAGAAGGTGCATACTTATGTACATTATAGTCAATAATGAGTCCTAGTGGAAACGAATAAGGACACTACTACATTCTATCAATACAACTGACGGGCTTTTGGCATTTTGACCATCGTTCTTCTTCAGACATTCAGTACATATTTCACTGCCAGAAAAACGATTTAGGCAACGACGTATGACTTTCCAAAAATGGTCTTACACCATTATGCTACATATATCAATAAACATGGCGTAGCGTCTTTATGAAACCGTGTCCGTGTTTATGAAACCGTGTCCTTGTTTTTGGCCACTATTGCAATTAGGGAGATCGTTATTTGAGAAACCCACGAACTTACGTATTTTCACACGAATGCCCAAAAAAGGAGTGTTATATGATAGATTCATGTACGTAAGTTTTCCGTTTCTTTATTCCACCATAACTTCTAAATGATTGAAACGATTTAGACGTGTGTGGTATTGTTGAAACCGCGTTGTCATCCCAAGCTAGGCTAATTTATACTTAGGAAACTACTTTTATAGGAAAAAAAATATCCGCATGATTCATTTCATATTCGATATAATAACGCCAGTTATGAACCCCTGAAAATATCAATCTGTGAAGACTTCGGGTCGGATATGTAATTATTTGCCTAATACGTATACGTATTATTTATGAATTTACTTTAAATGCTGGGCAATATTTACAATAATAAAAACGAAGTTCGTAGGAATCCGCACGGCAGCCGTCGGAACGGCAAAAGGCGGTATCGCATATTTTTGATATGATCTGTGGTTAAAATTATTAGGTAATATATATAAAATTTAATTTGTTTTTTTTTGACACAACCGTGGCACTCCAATAAGACTCAGGAAGTGAACTCGCCTTATCACAGAAGTGGCTAGCAAGGCGGGCTCGATTTCACTTTACTTAGCACATTAGGAATACAAAATTCAACATATAATTTATGCACAATTTGGCCAGGGCACAGACAGATGTATGCCTAAATTTAGAGGCATATAGCGGTATTTTCTGGGTTTTACATTATATTTCTTCTGTGCTATTGCGTTTGAATGTATATGTAACGAATAAATAAATAAATAAAGTGTCATAGGGTGCCTTAACTGTCCAAATATCAAGTAAGTAGTTGTCCAAATGTCAATAAATTAACATAAATATGTCGTGTTTAGTGTTAAATGTAAGGTTGAGTGCATCCCGGAAATATACATCTATTAACATGAATAAATGTAGAAACCACAAACATTTTATAAAAAACCGTAATAAAAATAATTATAAACACAATAGTTCAGTGTATGTAACTGTATGTAACTACGTAATGGAATCAAGGTAACTAATTTAACCATCTTTCAAGGATCGTAGCGTCATGAAAATTGGCAGCTGTATGTAGTTCTGATGACAATACAATAATATGGTACTGTCGAACTGATCTGATGATGGAGTCGGAAGATATGAATTGGAACTTCATGATGGAACATCGTATCATAGCTGTGTTTGGACTTGTGAGAAATGTCTTGGAATGAACTTTGACCACGATTAGGTTTCAAGGTCTGATGATGAAGCCGGAAGATAGGCACTGGCATTCCATGATGGAATATCGTATCATAGCCGTGTTTGGGTTTGTTAGATAGGTCTTATAATGAACTTTGACCACGATTAAGTTTCAAGGTCTGATGATGAAGCCGGAAGACAGGAACTGGCATTCCATGATGGAATATCGTATCATAGTCGTGTTTGCACTTGTGAGAAAGGTAATGGACTTTGAACACGATCAGGTTTCAAGGTTATAACAAACCTTTTTTGGTTTTCACGTGCATTTATAAAAGCGTGTTTTTAGTGTTTTTTTTAACTAATAATTTATTTATTCTTTTTAATACTTCTACCTATTCCTTAATGTGCGTGTAAAGTTAAATTGGTCATCTGCCGTTATTAAAATGTGCAATAAAATACAATAGAATGAATCACTTCAATCGCGTCGAAAATAAACAGTAAACTCGATAAAACGCAGACGACATATTAATTCGTTCTCAGCGGTAGGTACTCATTTCCCTAATTCTCTCGCTTTGTTGGGCACGATTATATGGCTGGCCTTTCAAATTGCGAGCAGCTGTGCGGGTGCCGGCGCCGGTTCTGTGAAGTAATTTATATCAGACTAAATAGGCCTTGGGAGCACAATAATTACGAGAGCAGTCGTTTTATGCATATTAATATTTTACTTGGAAAAGGAAATTCAAAATCTTTTCATTATGTAATCTTTCAAAAAGTTAACGAGGAATAAGTAAATATATCAAAAGGAATAATAAACACGACTGCCGTTACAATAATACTAATAATATAAAAATAATTAAAAAAAAACCTACTCCATTTTTTTAAATAATTGCAGCAGCAATAATAATATATCATGACTGCTGCAATTATTACTAAAACGGGCTATCATAATTGAATGCGTATACAAAATTTCGTGTCTGTGCTATTGACCGTTGAGGAGTCACCTCGTCGGGAACCAACCCTGGGCGCAGCAGCCATGTCATGGTGAAACTTAGAACGGGCTATCATAACTAAATGCGTATTCAAAATTTTGTGCCTCTGCTGTTGACCGTTGAGGAGTCCCCTCGTCGGGAGCCAGCACTGGGTGTAGAATTAGACCATCGGCTACCCGATTCTGGGTGAACAGCTGGGCAAAGGATGCTGTGGTCCGCGATAGATTCGGCAAACACCGTTTCACTGCTTCGTAAGGGAGAGGACCACGCAAGCGACCTCGAACTCGTAACCAATCGAGAGACTGGAGTAATCTGGTCACAATTTGAAGTTTAGGCCCGCCGGGTAGCACTCCTGGCTATCTCGCGGTTAAGGCGTTGGCCTCTGACGGGCTTTTGACGTAGCTAGATGTTGGACTGTTCTGTCCAAAAGTCTTCTACGCTCACTCCAGGGATAGAACGACTAATCGTTAAAACTTCCTGAGGTGACGGGCTCGCCCGCTGTAGTCAACAACCCAAGTTGTAGAATCAGGTCATGCTTACCATATAATATGCATTGTCATAGGAACTGAAACAACATGTCAATTTTCAACTTCATTATATAATATTTAAGGAGTTCCTTCAATTCCTCGTGGATACCATCATTAGAACAGGATTATGATAAAAATTTGACCAATGTGGAAGTGTATCCTTTTAAATAAAAAAATAATTTTCCAAATCGGTTCATAAATGACGGAGTTCTGAGGTAACAAACATTGAAAAAAAATAGATATAACCGAATTGATAACTTCCTCCTTTTTTAAAGTCAGTTAAAAAGCGAACTACTGTATTTATATTTTTTTTATTGCGGTTTTTTTTATGGAATATGTCTGATTTATGTATACATAGATAAATATACATTTTTGCGATTTATACAATCTATCCTTTCATTTAACACTTAACGCGACATATTTATGTTTATTTATTGACATTTGTAGATTTAATCGTTTAGACAACTATTTACTTGATATTTGAACAGTTAAGATACGCTATGACACTTCTAAATTGGTTATAGCGTTTAGAAGTTACGGTGGAATAAAGATATGCCCTTAGATACAAATAAGTGGATATGCCCTTAGATACAAATAAGTTGGCTCCATACCCTTTGCTCGTAAATCATGAACAGAGAGAGAGCAATAAATTTACCAGTATGCGAGGGAATAGAGAATTTCTCAGACCGGAAACGGTCGGCTGTCTGCTAGCGGACTGCAGCCAAACTACTACTGGCCGGCTTTCAGTAGTGGTTTTGAAGTGGTCATTTTCGAGCTCGAACGATCCATCTAGGGGATCATATATCTATTGTGTATCGTTGCGACGAGCTATCTAGGGTTGGGCGCTTATACAAAAATGACCGGTCATTGATAAACGATTGTGTTAGGGGTAAAAAAGTCCCCCGGCCGCGGATGATGTCGCTATGCCATTTGTGATTAATTTTTGTAGTGCATAGTTTCGTACCGAGATGTTTACATGTTATCGAGAACTATTAAAATGTTACCATTTTCTTCTATTGTACGGTCCTTATAGTCATGAAAATACACAAGAGTTACCTAGGTTTCTTCGGCGTATTTTTTTTAGTCGTTGTTATGGTTTTAAGGATTCTAAATTTTAGCGAATGTATCTTATTTGTGTTTGTGTCGTCTGTATGTATGTATGTAAGCCATACATGTTGATAGTTTTAGCAACAATCGATCTTATTCTAGCATAAATTTTTGTTTGTTTGTAAATCTAAATGTAAATCTATAAAAACATGCCGACATACTAAGTCAATCCAATTAAAATTTGAAAACAACAACATTTACTTCAACTTGGTAGAAATGAGGTGAAAAAGGCAATAAGCCATATTTTAAAGTAAAGGTCTGCATTATTATTATTGTCATACATTGCACTACACTTTATATTTAAATACTATTTATTTGTTTGTTCTACAAACTTCATATTACGACATTTTGTATTAATATTTATTTCCATGACCATGCTATATCAACATTTTAAATTATAAGTTTAATTTGAATTCGCTTATCTATTTTATATTTTATCATATTTTGTATTTTTGATTTTAATATTATGTACACATGAATAAATCTTCGCCATACATAGAGTTTTCCTTGGTACGGGCTATGGCCTAGTTAGGCAGATTCTGCAACTAATAAAATTGTAAATTTATGTTTTGAATAAATAAAATAATAATAATAATAATAATAATAAATCTGTGATGTTTTGTTTTATTAAGACAAGAATAATATTGTCCCAATGTTAGCGGAATTTAAGCTTGGTCTCCTAATAAAGCGAAATTGGAAAGGGTTCCGCAGATTGGATGGTTTCACGATGACAACCGTAACAAACGAAAAATACAAGGGTAGATAAGGTTTTAGGCTGTTTCCCTTTACTCACCCCTGAAATTCGGTATTCGATTGGCTAATTAAGCGACCCGCAGCGCCTCGGCGCATTTTATTGTGGCTTCAATTGGAGGTCAACGAAAGTGGATCGTGTTTCGGTCGGCGCTTTTATTTTCGGGAATTAAACGTTTGGCGAATTGGGTTGGGAAGAACGTTGGGTTTTCAGTTGGCAGAGTTATAGTAGTCGTTTTGGTAATCCTTTCTTCTATCACCTCGGGAGCCGAGTGAGGCTATGCAGCTTGCGCTTAACTCATAGCTAAACTCCTAACCAGCACCCACCTCGAAGAGCGAAACCTCGGGCAACCGCCAGAGTTTGTACAACCGGCGAATTGCTGGAGGGGTCTGGAAACGTACGTTTCCTAATAAGCGGACTGTATGTTAACCTTTTCTCCCTTGAGGGTTGTCCCTCGGGCGCTCCTATGCGGTTAGCGCACCGTGCAGTGTCAGCCTATCGACTGTGCACTCTGACGAATAACTGGAGGGGTCTGCGGGCCTGATCACTCAGCGGGCCGACACTCGCGCCCTTACTTCCATCTGTTTCCATTTTGATTAGGTACCTAAATAAGGTATATATTGCGGTTGCGACGGCATATCCGGTACCCCTCTTACGAGGTCGCTCAACGGATCCGGCTCCTTTCCTTATTCTCTCTGAGTCTCGAATCATCAGTCTGTAATCCCACAGACTCGAGCCGTGCCCAGTACAAGATATCCTCGTAACCGCAGTCGTATATCCGCAGGACGTATATCCTCGTAACCGCAGTCGCGCATCTATATACTCGCGTCCACGTAAACTGTTCGGAAAGCGTTATAACTGGCAATATCAAATCTTCGATTAATAAATTCCTTCTACTTCGTTCAAGACCGCCTTTCGTTACAGAGATAACTCGTAAGTTTACACCGATAAGAAAATAAAATATATAATTATGTAATGACACATTTTATGAGAAGGAAAAATAGAAAAAAGGAATAAGTTATGTAAATACAAAGATAAGAGAAGAATAACTATTTTCATAATAAACAGATTACTTAATTAAATTGTAATATATTCATAATTAGATTTTTAAATGTATCTGGGGTTGTGGTAAATATATCAACATCCATAAACACCGAGTTGTAATGATGACAAGCTCTATAAAGAAAAGCATTTTGTGCATAGTTAGAATTGACAATTGGCAGTTGAAAGGAACGCTGAGAGCGAGCTGGTCGAGGGGGCACGAAAAAAATTATCTGCTCCAAGATTTGACTAGCATCAACACGATTAACACCCTTATACCACCACTGAGCAAAGATAGTTTTATTATGTGGGGTCTGCGATCGAACGTTTAGTATCCGCCCGCTCGACAGGGCGTATGCACATGAAATCTGTGCTTGACGCTTCTTTAACGGTGGATTTTTCTGGTCAAACCCTTCAAATGCTATTTTTCTCAGATCATATGCCGCCTTAATTTGCGGTTTGTTGTTTCAACAAGATGCAACGAGTTTTCAATGGAATAGAACATCTATATTGTGCTATAAAACATTACTTAATGAATGTTACACTGGTGTTATTAAGAAAAAGACAATTTATGTACAAATAGTCATCAATCTTACAGTCAACATTTCAATTCTTCAATTCAGTTCAATTTATTTTTCTAAAATCTTTACAGATTGTTGAAAATTACTGGGGGTTAATGGGCCCTTGCTGAGTTTGCCACGAAGACCCATTCTGTTCAGGGTTGGTCACACTCACGGGTCAATGCCTATCCGACGCCCTCCACGCATGAAGTGCGAGCCTGGGTAGGACTCTGACCCTATGGTTAGGTTTTCCCTGGGAATCAGCCTTCTGGCGCTCCTGGACGGTCAGTGCAACTTGCGACCTAAGCCAATCGACTGTACACTTTGACTAACAAGTCGGGGGGGTCTGGAAGCAGTACTGTTTCCTATAGAGCGGGAGTGGTTGCGGACCTTACGGCGACTGCTTTTGAAACAACCATCGGCTACCCAATCCTGGGTGAACAGCCGGGCAAAGGATGCCGTGGTCCGCGATAGATTTGGTTTACACCGTTTCACCGCTTCGTAAGGGAGAGGACCGCGCAAGCGACCTCGAACTCGTAACCAGTCGAGAGACCGGAGTAATCTGGTCGAAATTGGAAGTAAGGGCGTGAGTGTCAGCCCGCTGGGTAACATACCTGGTTATCTCGCCGATAAGGCGTTGGCCTCTTACGGGCATGTGGCGGAGCTCGCCGGTGGACTGTTTTGTCCAAGTCTTCTGCGCTCACTTCACGGGAGATAGAACGACCAATCGTTAGAAGTTCCTGAGGTGACGGGTTCGCCCGTTGTAGTTGACAACTCTATTTGTTGAAAGTTTATATATATAAATATTTCAAAGTTAACAAAGTACACTGATACCTAATAAACAATCAAGGGATAAAAAAGAATAATAACTATATTATAGCAAAACTATAGCGTTCGGTTTTACAGGTTTCCAGTTTCCTTTTTTAGGCCAGGCTGCATCGCACGAAAATAAATTTTCTATACTAACAATGATCTAAAAATTAGTAGTTTCATTTAGTTTGAGTAACTCATTTATTAATAAAATTTCAATGTGTCTTCAAAGTGTCTTCAATGTCTGCAATTTCTGCGTTTATCTCCAGTTACAATGACAATAAAGGAATGTACAAAAGTTGGGAATATCCGACCATCGCCCGATAGGGTTTAATCTATCGAGGAGCGCGGCGCTCCCAAGGGACCGCTTTGCGATATCGTCTGCCAATTCCCAGTCCCTTCCTGTTGGCCAATCTATTGCTTCTGAAAATTCCCTTTGCGGAGATTAATGTTTCGAGTGCGGTTTCGTTGTGATTGAATTTTGTGCAAATTGGATTAGTGGTAATTCGGATTTTCGTGATTTACTTTTGACATGGGTCAGATGCGGCTTCTCTTGATACGTTTTGCTGTGTTATATATTCATTTCTTTTTCGCGTGCCTTGGTGATGAAACACGCGATTAACATCTGAGTGTCGTATATTCAAAATAATATCGTATATTCAAAGTCGTAAATACAATAAATTATACTCTTTATTGTGAAAATGTCACAATGGGCGGGTTTATTGTCATATGACAATCTCTTACAACCAACCCTACTATGACGTGTTTTATATGTATGTGTGAGTGTAAGATGTCTGTAAGTGTGTGTCTTGTTATTGCATTCGATCGACAGAATTGAAAATGCAATTCCGTTAATTTGATGCCACCGGAAAATGGTAACCCAGCCGGGAATCGAACCCGGGACCTTACAATGTAAGGTCAGGCTACCTAACCACTATGTCACCGGGCCGTGTACATATGTTAATGTTAATGTTAATGTAAATTAATGTTATTCAATTTTGTCTTTTATTTATATCTGCTGAGTCGCGACTCTTTTATTTTGGTCTCTTCTCCTTTTCTAGTCGACCTCCTTGCGAGATGGCCGTGGATCTCTTGCGGTCCTTGTCATTTCATACTAAACACGCGAGCGAGTTGTCTCGCTACGCTCGCAAGCCAGTCGTCGCTCCGCCTTGCCTGCGTACGGTCGCTTACATATTTATTTATTTTATTTATTTATTTATTTATATTTCACACACATTTAAAACTCTAGGTTAATAAGATTAAAATCTACCTTGCTGAAGTGATGCCCGTACTAAGGTAAACTTTTATGTATTATTTTTTCTTTTTTTTTTTTTTAGTTGGTAAGTGTAACTTAATGTAGCATTGTTTTATGTGGTGGCTCTATATTTACACAAATATTACATATACTTAGTATATTTTAGTAACATAATATACATAATAATATTAAATAATCATCTATACACATACACATATATACATATACATCCACACGCCACATGCATACACATATATACATATGTTTTACATCTAAATATATACATAAAAGTAGTAATTTTATCTAGTTAGGTATTTTTATAGGTACAGCACTATAATTAACCAATTTCTCCGTTTTGTTCCTTCCTAGCTCAATCAACCATTCCGTCATAATTTATCTTCTTCGTATGGTATCTAACTTCATTTTTAATTCCGAATGTATTCTATTGTGTAGTCGGATAGCTAGAAAAGAAACGTGTCGTTGGGCGAATTTAGTTTTCTTAAGGGGACATCATGTTGCATGGCTGTAACTGCGCGTGTTCTGGTAGTGTGAGATTTAATCATATGCCCCTCTGTGTGGGTGCAATAAAATATTTTTGATACTTTCACATATAATTGGCGTATGTCTAGTACTCGGAACTCTTTAAATAAGTGATCGCTGGAGAACCTAAAAGGCTTTTTATTGATTATCCTAATTATTGACATAGCCTCGCAATTGTCGGTCACCGATGTCTTTGCTGACCGGCTCAAATATAATTGTTTGTCCGCTCATTTTTCGTGATCCGTCATTCAACAGTAAACTATCGTCTACAATCTATACTAATATTATAAAGAGGTAAAGTTTGTGACGTTGTAGGAAGTAATCTCTGGATCTACTAAACCGATTTTGAAAATTCTTTTACCAATAGAAAGCCACATTATTTGTGAGTGTCACAGGCTATATATTAATCCGAAAAATGAAAAGACTTTTTCGTGGTAGTCGGATTTGCAAAGTAAGTCGGAGAATAAGCGGTCGAACGAAAACGTTTCTAACTAACGCTACCTTAACGATGAGAGATATATGATTAAGTTCTAGAGTAAAGTTGTAGAGCTTGATAATGCCTATAAAAAAATCACCGACAGCATTATGTCTAACTTTTATATTTAAGTCACAAAAAGTAGTATTTTATTTAAAAAAATAAATTAAATCGTTAGGTCATGTTTATTGGTCATATTATCAACAATTATGAATTATTATCAAAATAATTAAATTTATCGTCTCAAGCGTTTAAAACAAAAGACTTTTTCCTTTTACTGCATATAATTTCCCTTTTACTGCATAAATATTTAAATAGATAATACGCTCACAAATAAGACACTCACAAATAACGGTATCATAGTTAATTTGGCGTTTGCCCAGTGGAGCCAGCTGTAGGGGTCCCCTTCGCTACAGGTAAGAAAATCATCAGGGACTGCTTGGAGCAGGAACATCGGGCTTCCTGGAAACAGAGTCAGGGATGTCGCCAGGCAAAAGCCATGATGGAGCAACCACTACAGAAGAAAACCAAGGCCCTACTTGACATGAGCAAGAAGAACCTTAGAACCACTATCGGTCTCCTCACCGGACACACGACCCTTAGAGCTCATCTATTCAACCTTGGCTTGACTGAGAGCAAGGATTGCCGAATATGTGGCGAGGAACCTGAAGACAGCATACACATTGTTGGCCGCTGTCCAGGGCTCGCCGCCAAAAGACACAGTTTACTGGGACGAGCCTTTCTCGAACCCAGCGATCTGCCCAACTTGAAGGTCAGTGACCTACTTAGTCTGGTAAGAAGTACCGGGCTACTAGCTGACAATTGACCTAACCACACAGTGGGTAGTTACAAAAGACCTTACAGATCTA
The DNA here is from genome assembly GCA_944548615.1 of Micropterix aruncella. NCBI lineage: Eukaryota > Metazoa > Arthropoda > Insecta > Lepidoptera > Micropterigidae > Micropterix > Micropterix aruncella. The sequence goes on from OX155958.1 coordinate 22,328,621, forward strand.
GGTGACATCAAGGGCTGGAAACAAGCCCCCCACTCCAACTACTACTACTACTACTACTAATTTGGCGTGCAAATACAACCATACATATGCAGTAAAAATATAACCCTTCTTTTGGCAGTCAGGAAATAAATCATAGCACTCAGTACTAACCGAACCACACTCATAATTTCATCACAGGTAAAAAGTTTTACCGCCCAACGAAGTGGACACGGGTCAGCTAGTCTTAAATAAAGTGCTAGATTCCGGCCACCATTAAACTGATAAAATGTACCGTAGGCTTGTTCGGCGGATCGCGGTAGTCTCGCGGATTCGTGGCCAGTCTATTTGCTTCGGGTATCGACTGTATCTCCTGCGTAGGACTGTATAGCTGCACCATAATTTGATGTTTATTTGTTATACAATAAATGTCCCGTTGGAGCCGTTGAATCGTAAATCTTTACTTGTGTTGCTTAACTGGATAGCTCCTGCCATGGTATGCGGTGACATTGCACTTAACCGCCTCCTTTTCCTCGTATCATCATTGCACTTTGCATCCGCTGCCGCCATCTTCCTGATCCGGATATTGACTCCGCTAGTCCTCATCTCTTCCTCAGTTGGTTTTTGGCAGGGTCAGCATTAGTCTGGAACAATCCCTCGGGCGACTGACTGGGTAGCCGAATGGTATCATGCACATGAGAGGGACTAATGGGCACTGTTGTAGTTTGGCCACTAAGACCCGTGTGTATACGGTCGGTCAAATGCATGACTCAACACCCATCCGGCGGCCTCCATGTAGAAGTGCGAGCACGGGTTGGAGGAGTCTCTCCTAGGAGTCAACCTTCAGGCTCACCTGGACGGTCTGCGCACCGTACGGCGTCAGCCAATCGATTGTGCATTCTGACTAACAACCGGAGAGTCTGGAAACAGTATATTTTCCTATAGAGCGGGGGTAGTTGTTAACCTTACAGGAACTGCTCGTGAAACAACCATTCGCCTACCCGGTATCGTGTGAAGAGCCGGGCAAAGGATTCCTTCTTCCGCGATAGATTCGGTAAATACCGTATCACCGCTACCTAAGGGAGAGGACAGCGCAAGCGACCTCGATCCTGTAACCAAACAGTAGGTAGGAGGTATACTGATGGTTAATTCCAGGCGGAGATATCCTTCCAAACTGGTAGTCAGGGGACGAGGCTGCCCGCTGGTTACCTTTCCCGGGCCTCTGACGGGCGAGTGACGTAACTATACAGTGGACTCTTTTTGTCCCAAATCTTCTACGCTCACCTCGCGGGAGACAGAACGATCCAATATCGTTGAAACTTCCCGAGGTGACGGGTTCGCCCGTTGTAGTTGACAGCTCTAGTTTGGGGTATGATGATGTTCTATATTGGCTATAGCCGTGCATCGGTGAATGTAGTTTTATACGGCTGCGGAGTGTTTATTTCGGTCCTGGTTGGTTAGCTTCGTTAGCTTATTTACGTTTGTTCCGGTGTAATATGTATTTCTTCGGCTGCGCAACATTCTGTCCAAAACAACCATAAGAATGGTATACATGGCCTTGTGTCAGAGTATTTTGTCCTACGGAGTCGCGGCATGGGGCGCTACTACTAATGATAATCTGGATAGATTGACAAAAGCGCAGAAATTATTATTGAGAGTAATTCACAGGAAAAACCGGCGTCATCCATCTGCCTTGTTATTTTCCCAATCCCATGTGCTATCAGCTAAACAGTTATCCATTAAGCAAGCGCTTCTTGCATTCTACAAATCTAGAGATGACCACGCCCGAACTCAAAACAATCTGAACACAAGAATGTCCGCGAGTATCAATTATATAATTCCGTCAGTCAGGACAACATTTGCCCAGAGACATATATTCTACATAGCCCCAAAATTATATAATTCCCTTAGTGAAGACATGAAAAATTATCCTAACATAAAAATATTTAAAGCAAACCTTAATAGATGGCTACTTAACAAGGGATGTGTAAAATCTGATCAACTTCTTTGCAACGCACGACAATTTATTTAGTATCTTTTATCTATTTTTCTTAATTAAATTTTATTAAATTACAACTATAAATGTATATATTTATTACAGAGCTATATTTTTTATAAAATTGGTATATTTATGTATATATACAGGTGGTGGGTCCAAATAATTTATTAAAAAAAAAACACTTCATTTCTTAAAATTGCATAAAAATATGCACATCTAGAGACGGGCCAAATTATCGCCTAGTTAGATGTGCTATTGGCAGTAAAGGTCATGTAAGATGTGTTAAACCTCGCTATATTAATTATCAAATAATTTATATAATTATTATAAGATTACATGACCAATGAATGAACTGTATACCTAATCCTATGTACCTAAATAAATAAATAAATAAATAAAATATTTTCTGTGGTCCGCCACACCTTCATTTGTCTTATTTGCATTTAGAGGAGCGACATCATTTCTTTGAAACTCACAATATAACATAAATAAATAATACAAGTAATAAAAGTAAACTAAAGCCGTTTTAAAATATTATCTATTAATACATTTAACAAAACTCTAATTTAAATCGTTTGAAAACAATGAAATGTATGTACAATTTTTTTACCCTTTTGTAGCGCAGTATCTCAAAATCTACTGATCAAATGTCAACGTGATTTCCGCCATCATGTAGCTGAATATATGTAGGGTGAGTTTTTTATTAGTGATATCCTGGTAGTGGGTGAATCAGTGCGAGCAAGTAAGCAACTTTTAATATACAATTTTGGAAAAAAATAAATATATTATCTTTTTATTTTTTAAACATTTATTTGGTTAAATTTGTAAATTAGGTATATCTATTAAAGGTATATCTATCTATAGTTTGAGAAGCGTTGAGTGCGCTGCGCCATTTGGCAGTAGGTAAGATATCGCAAATAAGCAATATTTGCGATTGTTTTGCCTACCACTAGACGCCCAACTCTTTTTGTACTATTTTTTAAAAGAAAAAAATATGAAATTTAAAAAAACGAACTTGTTATCTTCAAAAATGTTTTAAAAAAATACTTACTTGCTCGTACGGATTCACCCATTACAAGGATGTCACTAATTAAAACTCACTCTATACTTAATAGCGGTGTATATTGCTATGCGAAATCCAATATAAATAAGGAGTATTTTTTTTAAAAGAAACTGTAATATGAAAATGGAGTTATAATGTTCCTTATTTACATTTTCATTGTTTTTTTTAAGTCGACGTTTGAGTTTAAAAAAAACGATGGCATACTGAAGTCCATTACAGTATTTCTAGAGTAAAAACTTAGCGCTAAATTGGAAAACAAATCAATATCTGCATTAATATATTAAATGTCCAAGGTGCTTAAAAGTTAGTTCTCTTCCAGGGTTTATCAATATTGATAAATGGTAATTAATACTGAGATGTACGTTGGGTATAATTATGTGAGCCAGGATGTATGAAGCATTATACATTAGCAGATCTTTGATTTTGAATTTTGAATATCTAGATTTAGAAACGGAAAAAATGGCGGAAAAATATTGAGGATAATTCGATAAGGCTATGCGGGTACTGAGAAGGTGCGCGAGCAGGGAAGAAGACAATTATTCTCAAAAATACGGAGACGGCAATATCTCATCAACTAAAATATCTATTTATTTATTTATTTATTTTAAACAACATGATTTACAGACGAATGGCTATGATATTCGGTATAACAATAAAACGTGCAGGAAAAACAAGTTGAACCCATAGCCGTTGGCTCATCGCATACCTAACTGAGCAAGAACGCCCGTATCTAGGGATGCTGATATTTAACTTATCTGACAGTTACGTCATAGCTGACAGGTATGACCATTGATTTTATAAATCAATGGTATGACGTTCGGTTATATAATTATTATTGGAATAAAGTTCAAAACATTCATTCTTGCATAATACAAATACACAAACACAAAGAGTTATACCAACATACAAAAAAAATAGTAATAAAAAATTATTATTAAACCCAACACCAATATATAGTAATACTTAAATAAATAAATACATATTTAAAATAAATATATATACTAATATACAAAAAATGTACACAAATAAATTAAATTGAAATACCTCCAGTCTTAAACCTCACATATACGTACCTATATTATATTTATAAATGAAAAAAAACTAGGTATTTGCTTTTTATTTATTAATTTTACCTAATCGAAAATTCTGTTAAATTCCGTTCTGTCATAGAGTGGCCCTTTAAAAATCAAGCACTTTTTTTTTGCTTTTTTAAATGCTACTATGTTAAGTAAATTTTGTATCGTAATTTCTATATTATTATAGAGCCTTGGAGCTAAGTATTTACAGTATCTTTGTGCGAATGAAGTTCTCACACCCGGTACCAAAAACTATCTGTAGCTTGAAGTAATTTCTTGTTTTTACTCGTACGTTGGTTGGTCATTGCGAACGCGATGCAGCAAGTCGTTTCCCCAGTTTCAGCTGATTGGTGTCACCGTGACGTATGGCCGGTATTAATGCATATATTTCGCGGTTTTTTTTGTACTTATTGTAAGGATTTGATGCTCATAGAGTAAGAAAACAGCACAGGTGGTGGAGATCTGTTAACAAGTAAAATGAGTAACATTTGTCTACCTAAACTCAAACGACGCACCCCATACAAGTGCATACAAGTGCAAAAACCACATATGTCTGCAATGTGTCCAGAAAGTATGCCAGAATTGAGCTATCGATGTAGTAGATTTGTATTTTTTTGTTGGTTTCTCATGTGTTAGAGGTTCATTTTTATTTAATAGATTTTCAAACTGATTTGTATGTTCCGTAACACATGCCATTGTGAAAAAGTGTTTTAAATAAATATTTTGTATTTCATCTTGTAGTTTTATTGATAAAATCTTATTTCTAAACGTTTCAATCTATGACAAGAATCTATATAGGTATGTAGTTTTTCAAAATTGAGTATTACAAAAAAATGCCATTTTAAGTAGGGTGTCACGGGGACGTAGCTTTGTTTACCATATTTTACCAAATGGGGTGGGTGAGTAAAGGTTGATGCGTGAAAGAAATATTGTAAAAATCTCTATCAATCGTTCCCAGAATTTTCGTTTTTTCGCATGAGTCTTTTATTTTGAATGGTTCCAAATTATTATAATATAATATATAGAAAAGTACCGAATCAATCGTTACTCAATCCATCGTTTTACAGCAACCGGCCGCTGGCCGCTAGGTTTTTGGGATATTTTAACGGTGTCGGCCGATATGCATACATCGTCATCGCACCACCGCGCCCTGCAATTGTTTCGGCGTGACGTCATTCGAATTTCCACGTGAACTACGAATTGTCCAATGTAAACTGCCACGTGCATAGAGAATTTCATAGCACTATTGGCCACGCCCTTAGGCTGTTTTCACAAATCGATATATATATATATATATATATATATATATATATATATACATATATATATATATATATATATATATATATATATATATATATATATATATATATATATATATATATATATATATATATATATATATATATATATATATATATATATATATATATATATATATATTTATATATATATATATATATATATATATATATATATATACATATATATATATATATATATATATATATATATATATATATATATATATATATATATATATATATATATATATATATATATATATATATATATATATATATATATATATATATATATATATATATGTATATGTATATATATATATATATATATATATATATTTATTTATTTATTTATTTAAGAATTAATTACTATGAAACATTGATTAGCTTATAAAAATAACAGGAACCGAATGGCAAACCCTTAACCTTTTGCTTATTTGTTTCTGTCACCCAACTGGGACTAGCCCGTTCTAGGGTGGACAGGACTCCAATATTACAATCAAGATTGCTTGATTGCTTGGCTGCTTACAAATATACAAGTTTTAGTAAAAAGCTAATGACACTAAATTGCCCTAAAATGTGGTCTTCAGAATAAAATAAAAAAATAATAATAATAAAAAAATATTAAAAGATAATATAATAAATAAAATGCAATTCCATTATTTAATCTGCAATAAATATCATATAAAATTCGATTAAATAAAATAAATAAAGTTATATGTGAGAAAAGGAAGAAACGGTCATTAATATTTATTAATATAAAATTACCTAGTCTAAAAAGTATACTTCATTGTCAAAGTCAAATAATTTTTGGTAGTTAGTTCAATGTTAAAATATACTTAACATATATGTTTAAAAATATGTTAATAATTTGTGCACCTAAGTTTTATTATACTATTATTTCTAACATTTGATGTATGGTTAGTCTGTCATGATTCGATAACCATTTCTTTAGTTTATTTTTGAATTCCCTGAATGTCAAGTTCATTTTTATTTCCATATTGATCAGATTGTAAAATCTCGGCGCAATGAAAGAGTAATGTCTTTGTCCAAATGATGTTTTCCTTCTGGGTATTATTGAGCTATTTTCTAAAACTTGTCTCGTTGGTCGCCGGTTCTGAATTATTCCTAAATTTGAGTTACTGTCCAAAAATAGCCTTAAGAGGGAAGTTTTTAGAAAAAGTTGCCTACAGTCAAGAACTTTAGCTTCCTTATAAAGTTCATTAGTGGGATGGCGATATGGTCTACGTAGAATAATTTTTAATATAAATTTCTGCGCAACTTGCAATGGCTCTAGCAGGGTTTTACCACATCCACCCCATCCAATTATGCCGTAAGTAATAAGCGATTCACATAAAGCATAATAAACAGTTTTTAGTGTTTTGGAATCCAGAATATTCCTCAGTTCTTTAAAAACATATCCAAGGATTCGCACCTTCGTAGCCACGTTATGTATATGAGAATCCCAACGGAGAAAGCAATCTAGAGTGATGCCTAGATATTTCCAAGATATTTCTCTTTGTATAGGCTGACAGTTACAAGACTCTACGCTATCGCACTCGTGTATTACAATAGTTTTATTAGTAGTGGGTTGACCTCTGGTTGTTATACTAAATGGCATGTATTTGGTTTTGCCAACATTAAGCGTCAACATAAAGTTTCCTAGCCAATTTTTAACAATTTCCATGCCCTCGTTTGCTTTCTCAAATGTGTAATCCCAGTTTGAACCCTTGAATAGTATAACTGTGTCATCTGCATATGTGATGATTTTACCTACTGGTAACTGACATAGGTCATTTATGTAGACGAGGAATAAAATGGGTCCCAAAACGCTACCCTGTGGCACACCATACGTGAGATGCTGGCTTTTACTCTGGAGGCCCTGGATGGTGACACTTTGTACCCTGTTGGATAGGTAACTATCAAACCATTTAAGACTTGTATAGTTAATTCCTACACTGCTCAGTTTGCATAATAATATATTATGAGGAACGGAGTCAAAAGCCTTTGCAAGGTCAAGGAAAACTCCTAGACACTTGTCTCCTTTATCCACCGTTTTGACTATAAATTCAGTTAAGGCTGCTATAGCGTCTGTTGTCCCTAAACCTTCCCTAAAACCGAACTGATTGTCTGAGAGTATTTTATTTTCAATTAAAAATTTATAGAGTCTCGCCTTTGCAACTTTCTCGAAGATCTTGGAGATCGTGTTTAAAATGGAGATAGGTCGATAGTTATTGAGGTCCTGCTTATCTCCCCCTTTATGTATTGGAATTACTTTGGCAATTTTTAATTTGTCAGGAAAAATTCCGCTTTTAAAACTCACATTAATGATAAAAGCAATAGGCTGGCTGAGATATATATATATGTATATATATATATATATATATATATATATATATATATATATATATATATATATATATATATATATATATATATATATATATATATATATATATATATATATATATATATATATATATATATATATATATATATATATATATATATATATATATATATATATATATATATATATATATATATATATATATATATATATATATATATTGATATTTTAAGGGTGTAAATTTTTTTAAATTATTTTCAATAATATATAAAATTAGATTCATGAAAAGTTACTTATCTGGGGTCCTGGTGGACCAGAAACATTTAAAAGATAGTTAATGTCCTCTTTAAATACTTAGGGCAGCGGCACCTGTTTCCGAAATTGATAACTTATGATGTTCTTAGTTATTGCAGCCGAATTACTGTATGCCCTTGGATGTAATAAGTATAGGAGGATGGTTTCTGTAACAGAAATGGATGTTAGTAACTTATTTTAGAAGAAATTATATGACTGAGAATATTTCGACACTAGTCGTATTCATCTCTATGACATTTCTCTATATGAGAAATGAAAAGAAACATCATCCTATAAACGGATTTCTTTACAAACCTTATCAAATATAACAATATATATATATATATATATATATATATATATATATATATATATATATATATATATATATATATATATATATATATATATATATATATATATATATATATATATATATATATATATATATATATATATATATATATATATATATATATATATATATATATATATATATATATATATATATATATATATATATATATATATATATATATATATATATATATACATATATACATATATATATATATATATATATATATATATATATATATATATATATATATATATATATATATATATATATATATATATATATATATATATATATATTTATATATATATATATATATATATATATATATATATATATATATATATATATATATATATATATATATATATATAATTTTTAAATGAAAACTTTTAAAACATTTTTATTTAATTGTAAGGTTAGTGAAGGTTGTACCTTTGCCGGACGTTTCGGAGCCCGTGGCTCCTTCTTCAGCGGCAAGAAGAATACTTCTTGCCGCTGAAGAAGGAGCCACGGGCTCCGAAACGTCCGGCAAAGGTACAACCTTCACTAACCTTACAATTAAATAAAAATATATATATATATATATATATATATATATATATATATATATATATATATATATATATATATATATATATATATATATATATATATATATAAATATATATATATATATATATATATATATATATATATATATATATATATATATATATATATATATATATATATATATATATATATATATATATATATATATATATATATATATATATATATATATATATATATATATATATATATATATATATATATATATATATATATATATATATATAATATATATATATATATATATATATATATATATATATATATATATATATATATATATATATATATATATATATATATATATATATATATATATATATATATATATATATATATATATATATATATATATATATATATATATATATATATATATATATAAAGTACTTTATTGCCATTATTTAATTGCAATATTTCCTTACATATTCGTATTAAGACACAATTTCCGTTCGCTGCCTTTCGAATTGTTTCTACTTTTGAGCGCAATCATTTGGTGACCAGATTTAGAAGCTACGCTACTGATTCTCAGCTTCCGCCCAACGGTGGGGAATGCATTTGCAAGGAATGCATTGCAAGGAATGCATCGTACATCCGATGGGCCATAACAAGATAATGACCCTAAGCAATATATAGCGATATTTTTAACTATCAAATTTAAAATATCGCTATATATTTTACTGTTCCACGTTTAGACCTATTATGCTGAGTGCCGGGCACAACAATAGGCAGATCCATCATTTCCTGCATGTAGCCATCGTGCAGCCTCTATAATAGTCCATTCTCAAAAATACATTCGCGAAGGGGAACAAAGGCGAGAGGGAAACGTCGATTGTCCTCCATAAGCGATAGCTTTTGTTCGCCGGAAGACACAAAAAGCAAGCACATAATATTACGAAGGCAAAGATAAAGAACCCGTATAAGAATATATTATAACCCTAACTGCGCACTGCGGTAAAAATTCGAATGTTTTATTTCTTGTCGAATGTTGTTGTTGTTTTGTAAAATTCCGAATGCTTTGACAATAACTCAGTCCGGATTTACATTCTGTAGATTACTACAGACATGTTGCGGTGCGACGCCGGACGGAATTTTACAAACTATAGTTACATATGAAACCCCGCACACGGCGGAAGTTATTCCACAGATCCTTAAGTAGACAACGAATGGCAAAAAGTCCGAAAATTCCACCGTATTTTGCGTACCACAAAAATGCGTTTTTGTTTCCGTCCGGCGTAAAATACGTACCGCAACGTACCGCGCCGCAGTGCGCGGTTAGACTTAACCCGACAAGAGTCATGCAGTGTATCTGATACCTGATACATTTTTAAAGTACTTTATTGCCATTTTTATATTCGAAATATAAGTATAACGGAAGCAATATATTTGAAATGTCGTTTTTTGTGCCAAGATCAGACAGACAAAAGGCACTTGCCATAACGTCGGTGATATTATTGTTGTTGAAGAAACATTTATTTTTACACAGCCACTAACCAAATACGTCACCTTGTCCTCTCCTTTATCCTTCCCTGGGCAA